>CAUYSK010127748.1:0-17767 GCA_963575035.1 Avahi laniger
TTTGAAATAAAAAATAATATTGTATGCCATAAATTTGTTAAAAGAGTAGATTTTAGGTGTTCTTACCACAAAAAAAGATAGAGAGATCTCTGGAAGGTACTGGACACATTAGTTAGCTTACCTGTGCTAATCATTACATTACATATATGAATATCACAACATCATGGCGTACAATTTAGTCATATACGATAACAAATCAATAATGGTACTAATTAAAAGAAAAAAAATCAGTTTATGTCGCTCCTCTGCATAAATATCTCAATCAGCTCCATAATGTCTTCAGATTTTACTCAAATTTTATGGAACTATTATAACTTGCTTCTTAACATCATTTTCTGCTCTTTCCACTTATTCTGTGCTATAGTCACATTAAACTTTAAATTCCTCCCCGCATATGGGGTACCTTTTTCTCACTTCATGCCTTTTGGCATACATGCTGATCATTCTGCCTCAAATGCTCTGAGTACTTTTTACCTGGTAAGTTTACTATTTTTTTAAGGACAAAAGTTAAAAGTTATATTTTATACCTCTTCATATTGTCCCACAGTTCTTATATGTTCTGTTCCGTTTGGTTTTTAACATTTATTTACTAATTTATTTTTAATTTCCTTTCTGAAAAGTCCTATTGATCTATCTTGATGTCATGTGATTCTTTTCTTGGTCTTGTAACTTCTACAGACTAGCCCATCAAAGACATTCTTTTTTTCTGTTTCTGTGGTTTTGATATCGAACACTTACTTTTGATTCTTTTTTAGAATTTTCATTTCTCTGCTTAAATTACCCATCTACATTGCACATTATCAACATTTTTCATTAGAGAAATCATCCTTCTTTTAAGTTCTCTTTCCAACAATTGCAAAATCTGTGTCATATCTGAGTCTGATTTTAATGATTGCTTTGTCTCTTCTGACTCTATTTGTCTTGCCTTTTGTCATACTTTTTAAGTTTTTGTGGAAAACTAGGTATGTTGTATCAGGTAATAGGAACTCAAATAGATAGTACTGTAATGTGGGAATTTATGTTATTCTGACTCAGTACTGACTTGTGTAGTATTTGTTTTAATTATACAAACCAGAAGCTTCAAATTCTTCTAGGGTCCCACATTTTGTCTGTCCTCTTCAGTCTGGGGCTTCTCTGTGTACTTCCATCCAGAGAAGTCTATGTCTCACATCTCTCTCTTTTTTTTTTCTTTTCTTCTGTAATCTGCTGTTATTATTCTGCTATTTTAGTAAACTGTGGAGTAAAGTGTGAGGGAGGGGGAGTTTTCTATAATATTCTCATTTTCAGTTTTTATTGATTTTTTATCTTGATGCTGTATCCTTCACAAGTGTTTCTGTCCCTCCTCTTTTTGCCCCCTGCCCCTACTCCATTTCCCGGATGCAAAAGTCCTATCTGTTTTCTAGAAGCCCTGTTCTTGGTCAACTACATTTTCTTTCTTTTTCTTAGGTAAAAAAGGAAGGTGAGAGGGGACTGAATGAGGAGAAATGCCCCCTCCATGAGCTGCGATAACGTTATCTCACAGGTTACGCTCTGGCAAAGCCCTTTCCCATGAAAAGTAAGTATTTGAAATGAAGAAGACTCTGAATATGTTTTACAATGGTTATTTTCCCTCCTTTCCTCCCAGAATTACAAGGAAAACTTTCTCAAATTCCAACTTTAAGAAACTGGTGGAACTCTAAGACTATGTGTCCCTATGTGTTTATACCTCTCAGATTAGTCCACACAGTGCTTACAACAATTTGTCAAAATTACCATTTAAGTGTTTCTCACACCAAGAGAATCCAGTGGCTTCCGCCAAGCTAACAAATCTTGGATGGTGTATGTTTTCAGATGAACAGTGTCTCCAAATTTTGTAGTTGTGATTTTTCCTGCAATATCAGTTCTCTGATGGGTCTAAGGAAAGGTATTCATTTTCAGCTAATACATTTGTTTTTTTTTTTTTTTTTCTTGTTGTAAGGGTAAAGGTGATAACGTCTAAGCTCTTTCTATGTTGGAGTTGAAATTGAAGTCCAAGATTGTCTTCTATCCTTCCATTGTTCCCTAATAAAAGTCACTATCCACTATGGTCTTCCATACAATTTGGACCAATAAATTACCACTTTTAAGAATATATTACACTTCTCAGTTGTTGATATGAGATGGGCCTGTTTATATAATGTGGAAATTATCAAATACCACTCAAATGAGAACCAGCAGATGCTATCTGTTCAAAGCTTGCAAAGGAGTTAGCCCCTGTCACCTGCATTTGGTAGAGACCCAAAGGGAGACAGGGGAGTGTGAAAACTTTATGGTGAAAAAAAGGAAAGGTTCAGATGAGCTCTGGTTGGAGGCGATTAGCCTGAAGATAGACAAACAAAAAGCCTAACTTCCTCTGTGATTGATTTGCGGAGTGTATGTGGCTTTTATTCATTGATCCTGGATTAGAGCTAGAAGTAGGAATTAGGGAAGCTGGCCATCAATGACCAAATCTTGACCTTTAGGGCCAATTTGCTGCAGAGGTTGTGGTTTGATTTCCTGTACTGGTTCCTGCAGAGGTTTTGAATCAAAGATGCATTTTTATAGTTGTTTTGGTCATTGTCCATTTTTATACTTAGTCTCTCAGTAAACACCACCTCTGTCTTTTACGGCAGAGTCTTGTCATCTTCTGGGTGACTGGCTAATCTATAGCGAGAACAAAGTACATGCATCCCCAATACAAATCTGTTGAAGGCATGAATTAAATCATAAATTAATACTTTGTTTTATTTTCATAACAACTTTATAAATAAAATTATTATAAAAACTTTATTAAAGAGTTTTAGGAGAACTTAATAATATTAACATTATTAATGTTATTAATACTAATATAAATGTGACAGTTTTTTTAGATTAAGAAACTGGGATCCATAAATGCTAAAACAGAATCACAATCAGTTTGTTTTTCTGGTTCATACTGAGCATATTTTCATATATTACCTTTATTTTTTTTCCTGGATACATTCATATGATAATTATAGCATACTTAATTATGTGCAGGTCCCAGAACTGCCTAGATTCATTTTCATTATTTAACTTTCTCTCATAAAATCTTAGTGATGAGTACATTTAAATATTATTTATATATACATAAAATAACCTTATAATTTTACCAGATGTTATGTGCATTTTTAATTATAAATGTTTGATTATTCATATTAAATATTTTTAGGCATTAATATAAAACAGTTTTATTTATTATTGTTGATTTCAAATTTATTCAATCAAATTAAAGTTTGGACTTTTATTATGGGAAACACTGTATATTATATAGCACATTTCCATAAAGTCACCTACTCCTTACCTAAAGAGTATCTTTCCCTGTTTATTATATATATCATGTCCTTTTCTTCTCCATTTTCCTTCCTGCCTTTCTCTATCTCTTCCCCTAAATATAATAATCCTCCAAGTTTCTTCCATCAATGCAAATATATGTCAGATTGAGAAAATCCTTTTTACCATGATAAGGTTAAAAACAGCAATAACTATCACAATAGCAATATGCTAGTTAAAATTTTGTGGGCTTTACTAGCAATGTTTTATATTGTAAATGCTGTTCATTGCACATTTTAGTAAACTAAGACTGATATAAGGTAGTTGAGTATATTTATCTGTAGCATAATCATGACTTAAAACACTATAAGTGTTTCTTTTATTAACTGAGTTTGTAGAAGTTGTCCCAGGAGAGAAGAGATTGTAAAACTAATAGAAAATATAGACCAAAAATTTCTCATATCAATTGATTTTTTTTTCTGTTAAAAAATCACCCACTCAGTGGAACCCCTATGGCAAACAAGTGATATAAAAATGAAAACATTTTGAGCCAAAACAAATAAAAGCTAGCCTTGCAGCTCCATTTCATTCAAAAGCCTCCCTATAAATTAAAGCAATCTGGTTTCAAGGAAAACTTGTGTCCCACTCGTAGAGGTTAAATTACATTAAATTTTAACAAATAGAAGAAACTATAAGGCCTAAGGAATATCCTTGATCCCATATCCAATATTCATTCCATTTATTGTAAACAGGTGAATTCTGGTTAATCCTAGATGGATTGAAAGTAGCAGGGAACTTGCATATGTAATTCATGCTGAAAAGACTGTTCCTGCAGGCACTCTCAGAAAAACAAATGTATTTATTTTCAGCAGGCTCAATACTGGTTACAGAGAAGCAGAGAGAGAAATATGTATGTGGGTGAACCACAGAGAGAATATTTCAAAATATGTGTTTTCTTTTCAAAAAGGTTGGAATTTTAAGGGCAACATAATTGAAAAATGTAGAAATGTGTTCCTAGATAGTTCCTAGAGTGATTGAGTCTACTATCCCTGACAGAAGAATCTAATTGCCATTTCCCTGCCTGTCTCTTTTCAGACTGAGCCCCGGGGAAGGTGGGACACTAGTGGCCTTAAGGTAAACCTAGAGGGCTGTGAACAAGTTTTAGTTCATGATGTCAAAAGAGAGAAATCAAAGACACATGGGGGAATTCAAAGTCAAATAAAAAGTCTGAAACTCTGTATCATAACAATAATAATGTAAACTATTATAAAAGTTTTAGTAGGTGCCAAGCATTATACTGTATACTTTAGCTTGGTGTATTACTTTTCTCTTTTTATAGTTGAAGGAATGGAGGTAAAAATTGCTGAAAAATTATACATGTAGTGTATAATGATAGAGACACCAAGCGTGAATCATATTAAAGAGACAAACAAGGTTCTGAAACTAGAAAAGTACATAATAAAGGTCAGAAGAAAATGTGGTTAGGCTGCAGCAATCCTTGAAATTGAATATAAAAACTTAGAAGGCTGTTAGCAACTATACAAACTGAAAAAGATAGTAAAATAATAATAATAATAATAATCAGTTTGGGTTTTCTTTGCTTTCCTTTCTTTTCTTTTCTATTTATTTATTTACTTATTTATTTTTGTGCCAGAGTCTCCCTCTCTCGCCCAGGATAGAGTACCCTGGTGTCAACCTAACTCACAGCAACCTCAGACTCCTGGGATTAAGTGATCCTCCTGTCCCAGCTTCTCAAGTAGCTTGGGCTGCAGGCATGTGCCACCATGCCCGGATATCTTTTTTTTCTATTTTTAATAGAGACAGAGGTCTCGCTCTTGCTCGGGCTGTTCTAGAACTCCTGACCTCAAATGATCCTCCTGCCTTGGCCTCCCAGACTGCTAAGATTACAGCATGAGCCATCATGCCAGGCCAGATTTTTTCACTAATATAATTTTCTATACATCACCATTTACACACACACACACATACACACACACACACACACACACACACAAGCCATCTCTTAATATCCATGGAGGATTGGTTCCAGAATCCCCTGTGGATATCAAAATCTAAGAATGTCAAATCCTTATATGAAATGTATAGTATTTTTATGTAATCTAAACATATCATCTGGTATACCTTAAATCATCTCTACATTGCTTAATACAATGTAAATGCTATGTTAATAGTCATTGTACTGCATTGCTTAGAGCATAATGACAGAAAATGTCTGTACATTTACAGTACGAATGCAACCATTCATTTTTTACCAAATATTTTTGATTCACGGTTTAATCCACAGATATGGAGAACTGGCTATATATATATCATATATGTTAATATTGATAAAAATGAATCAGAGTCATGAGTGAAACAGTCTATTCCATTTTTTTGAGTTTCTAGATTGTATAAAAATAGTTGCTCTGGCATGTCGGAATCAGCCCACCTGTCCTCCTATGTTCATGTGCATCAACTACAAAAAAAAACTTTGGATAATTTATTCTAGTAGTAAATTAGAATGGTCCCAATATTTGCAGTTGTTGTAAACTTCTTTTTAGGACTGGGAAATGATTCCATGTACTTGTTATGTATTTTGATGAGACCTGAGTCCATAAACAGTAGAACACTGTAAATTTACAAATAATCATTTCTAAAGGAAATTTAAAAAGATGAGTGTTTTAGGATTTCTGTTCCAGATCCAGTTTAGATAATCAGAACTATTTGTGTGTGTGTGTGTGTGTGTGTGTTTAAATTTCAGAATATTACAGAGGTACAAACGATTTGGTTAGATAAATTGCCTTTTTGCCATGACCGTCCCCCTGATAGTGTACATTGTACCCCTTAGGTGTGATTTTCCATCCCCTCCTCCCCTCTCCCACTTGCTTGATTTCTGATAAATGTTATTTTCATATGTGCACATAGATGTTGATAGATTACATTAGTTCCAATGTAATAGTGGGTCCATGTCTTTTTTTTTTTTTCCATTCTTGTGATATTTCACTTAAAAGAATGGTCTCCGGTTCCATTCAGAATAATACAAGAAGTGTTAGTTCACCATTTTTTTATGGTTGAGTAGTACTACATGGCATACTTATACCACATTTTATTAATCTACTCATGTATTGATGGGCACTTGGGTTGTTTCCACATCTTTGCAACCGTGAATTGTGCTGCTATAAACATTTGAGTGCAGGTGTCTTTCTTACAGAATGTCTTTTTTTTTTTTTTTCAATCTTTGGTTAAATACACATTAGTCGGATTTCTGTATCAAATAGTTGTTCTACTTTTAGTTCTTTGAGGTATCTCTATACTGCTTTTCATAGAGATTGTACCAGTTTGCAGTCCCACCAGCAGTGTGAATGTTGCTGTCTCTCCACATCTATGCCAACATTTATTGTTTGGGGAGTTTTTGATAAAAGCCATTCTTACTGGAGTTGAGTGATATCTAAGGTCTCTTTTATAAGGACACTAATCGCATTTGTGAGGGCTCTGAGCCCTCATGACCTAATCACCTCTCAAAGGCTCTACCTCCTAACACTTTACCTTGAGGGTTAGGATTTTGACATAAGAAATTTGGAGATACAGAAAAATTTAGTTCATTGCAGATAGGCATAAAGGATAACAGAGATATGTAAGTCATGGAAGCAGTAGGGCCTAGTGGTTAAAAACACATGTTCTTTAGGTGGATAGTCTGGTTTAAAATTCAGCACTATCATGTATGGCTATTTAAAATTGAGCATATTACTTAATCTTTCACTGATTATGTTTTCTTATCTGTAAAAAATGGGGATAATAATTGTACTTGCCTCTTAAGGTTATCTTGGTGTTGGGAATAAAGCAGGAAACAAAATGAAAAAACCCACACCTTTGTGAATGAGCTATTTATATGAAATATAAATGTGAGAACAGAACAAGAAATTGGTTGAAATAAGAAGCAACAGGATACATGTGAGCACATAATAAACATTACTTATAATAATTATTTGATAATCAGGAAGTACAAATCAAATTGGACAAATTTATTTTAACAGATGGCATATTTAAAGCAGAATTTGTATTTGGAACTTAGAAACCTATTCTAAATGTTTTTGAAAAAAATTTTCACTCATAGTTTATAAAGAGAATAAAAATTATAAAAGTATACAAAATGAACAAATGTATGCTTTTTTAACACAAGGATTTATTTATTCAACCAGTGTTTATTGAGCATCTACCATATGCTGGACACTGTTCTATGTGCTAGGGATGTAGCAATAAATAAAACAGATAAAATCCACATCCTCATGAAGGCTTGCATTTTGTGCAAGGGAGTGATACTTTAGGAAATCCTGACAACCATATGGGGAATAGGTTGGAATAGGGAGAAACAGATGTAGAAATCAATCATGAGGCTGTTTCTCTTCTGAGATGAGAAGTCACAGAGATTTATACTTCTGGGTGGCAGAGAGACCCACAAAAATTGTACAGTTGTGTGGTTACTGAATTTTTGTAAATAAAATCATTTCACTGTACTATGGGAATTTGCTACTTTTAAATAAATCCTCTTGAAGTATTACTATACATAATAAGCTACTTATTTATTTGGTTTATATATTTAGTTTCCTTAAAGTATGATAAACTTACACTATACAAAAAAGACAATTGACCCTTGAACAACATGGGGTTGGGGTGCTAACCCTTTGAGTAGTCAAAAATCCATGAATAACTTTTGACTCCCCAAAAGCTTAACTACTAATAGCCTACTGTTGACTGGAAGCCTTACCGGTAACATAAAAAGTTGATTAACATGTATTTTCATATTATACATACATATTATATAGTGTATTCTTAAAACAAAGCAGAGAAAAGAAAATGTCATTAACAAAGTCATAAGAAGGAGAAATATTTATTATTCATTAAATGGAAGTAAATCGTCATAAACATCTTCATCCTCATTATCTTCATGTTGAATAGTCTGAGGGGGAAGAGGAAGAGGAGGGGTTGGTCTTGCTGTCTCAGGAGTGGCAGAGGCAGAAGAATGTACACATATAAGCGCACCTGTGCAATTCAGGATCATCTGTACTAACCCCAAGCCATGCCCAAGTGCATATCCTACTGAGACTACATCAGTCATTGTGTCTGATGGACAAAGAAAAATTTTATATAATATGTCTATGAAGATTAACCTAAAATTGAAAACCAGTTCTTACAGGCTAGAGGTGGCATTTATAAAGGTAGAAATTCAAAGTCTAAAAACTGAAATTATTGAAAAGATTCTTCAGATTCTCAGTAGGCACCAAAATGCCAACAGGCAACTTAGGTGCCTAAATGTTTTGAATATTATGCAAGGAAATAAAATTATAGGCACTTGGTTGAGCTGCAAAGTAGTCAATACTGGAGAGGGAAGCTGGAGGCAAGCACAGAAGTTGGTGCAAACCATGCTCGACTCTCGGGGCCTTGATGGGTAGAGAGAGACTACCACCAGCTGCACACCCTAAGACCCTGCACAAACCTGAGCTGTTTTGGGAGCTCTGCATAAGCCCGCAACTTGGCTTCTGTGCCCTGAGGTATTCTGATGCCAGGCAAACAAATCTCTGATTCTTCAGCGACTTTCTGACTACATTTCTAAATTATTCGTGCTGAACAAAGGGCCCAAACCCTATCTGTGGTCTGTAGAGCACTTTCTAGCTGGAATTGAGGAACTGAGTTTAGTTGTTTAACCTGTAACTGGAACCAAAAACCTAGAGAGGGAAGAAGCCAGAAGAGAGGGGAATTCACATTTATCAAGTAACTTCTATGTAGTCTAGATACATTTAAAAATACATTTTCTTACTTAACACTCATGCTATTTTTATAAGAAAGACAAGAAACACAGAAGGTACAGAGGTACAGAGAAGTTAGTTGAGGGACTTTTCAACATTTACCACAGTTACTAAGGGAAAATTGGTATTACAATCTGTTTCTATATGACTAGAAGGACCATTCTATTTCTCCTACATTACCAGAAGGGAAGAGTTTTACTGAAAGAAATTGGATGGAGAGAACATCATAAAATTTTATCACCATAATAAAACTCTACAGAGTCATAGGTTTATTAAATAGAAATGCAAGGATTCCTTCTTAAAGCAACAACAATGGAACAATGACAATAGCATTATTGATGGTATTAAATGTGGCACCTGTAGCTATAGTGTAAAGGATAGACTGGCAGAGATTATGGCAGGAGGTAGGAAAAATGGCTCTCAGGAGCAGCCATAGGACATCCAGAGAGAAATACCAAGTGGGTTTCTGAAGCACAGCACAGGGATCTGGGCTAAAAATGTGGATTCAGGAGAGTTTACCGTGAAGATGGGAACTAAACACTAAACACTAAAGAGCATACCGTATCAGTGAGTATATAGTATAAATGAGATTGCCCAAGAAAAAGTACACAGCAAGGTAAGAAGAGAATTGAGAGCAAAACTTGGATTAAAATTTTTAAAAATATAGAGAGGTAGGAAGAGGGCCAGGGTCAATTGAGTTTGCAGAAGCAAAAAAAGGAAAGAGTGCTAAAATAAAATAGTCAACTGAGTTAAATAAAAGCTGCAAAGAAATCTAAGAGTTCATAGAATCTGGTGGTTAAGACATTTTAGGGACCTATGAGAGAACTTCATAACCATGTAGATTAAGCAATTGAGTGTGTCTTAGGTTGGATTCCTTGCAAACTCTGGGATAAAGATTTGTGTGCAGGAGGATTATTGGGTAGTACTGGGAAGAGAAAGAAATTGAACAATCAGGTTGCAACAAAGGCTTCAGATAGAGCCTAGCAGTGGCACTGGAGCTGAGAAAGCCCTTCGGTATTGTGCCAACATGAAGCAAGGCAAATGGGCATTTAAATCAGCATGGAGGAGTATATACTGGGTGAGGTGATTCCCTTCAGTGAAGGGCAGTGCCCAGAGAGGAATGCACCTGTGCGCCACTAACGGACAACCTTCCAGCAACTGGGAAAATGAATGGTTCCATCTTGCAAAGGGATCTGGGCTGGTCAGCACTTCACAGCCTCCCAGGAGAATGGAGATAATTAACGTAAAGACTAGGCTATTATTTTAACGCATTAACTGCCATGTGAGTTATATTTAACTCACACTAGTTTTGAGCCTAAAGGCCTCGTGAAGCAGATGTAACTCACACATCTCTTCACCTTGGGAGCTGCAAGAATTATTTTTCAAGTTGCATATAACTCACACAGAAAACAATAAAAAATAACAAATTTTTCATTAAATTAGAAAAGATTGTTTTGTTTCAAAATTTTTATTCTATTTTTGTAATAAAACATTGTGACCCAAAGGGAAAAAAATTTTTTTCTAATGTGGCAGTCGATGTGTTAAATACTTTACCATAAAGGATTTTTAATAGTGGAGCCACTAATTCTCTTCAAAATTCTTCCCCACCACCATCTTCTAGTCAGCTCAACTCCTTTGCTGTCAGATTTTCTTCTTAGATGCTTCACTTAATTATATGTCCTCCAACTAAGTAGCTCTTTTTTCTTTAACTCTCATTGAGTTATTACTCTTAACCCTACCACTACTGTAGGGGAGAATGTAAGTCTAAGTGGATTCCTGTAACCATCCCCATTAATACTCATTACGTGAAAAAAATAACCATATTTTACAGAATTACTATTCCTAGGTTAATTACCATTAAGGAATTTGAAATTATAAGGAATTTAGAAATTATAAATGATGTATCATTTCCAGGCTCTGACTGAATGGAAGAGTGTGGTTTTACATATTTTTCATGGAACTTTACATCTCCTTACAAGAAGACACTAAATAAACAGGCTATAATTTTTAATATGAAATTGTACCATAATTTTATACTAATCAATATAGAAAAAGGCTAAATAAAAGCTGTTAATCATTTTGGCAATTATTAACTTATGACAGCTCTGAGTGTGAGAATGATAAAAATGGTAAAAATAGTTCCTAGGAGGGATTTGCGTCAACATGCACTTATAACATCCTGTCAGCCATTTTTATCACCGTGTATTTTTGTGTTCCCTATAGGTGCTCAATACAATGTCAGCTGTCCCTGGAAGTCACCTGGGATGTATATTTAGTGACAGTCTTATTACTTTTTCAGATTATATCATACCATATTTTTATCTTTTAAAATTATTGATAGAATAGTTTGATATTTAATATGTGTTAGTGACAAACTTTTTTTTTTGGAAAATGTGAATTTCTACTATATTAAATCCCTATTTAACCAAAAACAATCCCAAGCCCCCTCAAAAAAAAAAGAAAAATTATGTAACAGCTTATTGAAATCTGACTAGAAACTGTTTGAAAAAGGCAGATTTGTTCTTGCTTTGAAAATACCATATAAACACCAAAAAAAAAAAAAAAAAATCAGTCCCATCTGTCAAATTGCCTGGAGAGTGCATTTAACAAGGAATGAGACTACATTAAAGGCCATGAAATATGCAACCCGGGAAGGAAGGATAAAGCCATCCTGCAGTTCATTGGCTTCACCTACTGTGCAGGGTACCCCTTGTGGACAAGATAGATTGGGTAGTTATTGCTACATCAGAATAACTGCCATGGTGGAGAGAAAGAAGATTGAAGAGGATAGTGGATCACAAATTCCAACTCCTTCCACTACCATTAGCCAAGGAAATGTGAAAATTAATTACATTTTCTTTCATTTTAAGGAAACAGATCAACTTTTCTTATTAGGAAACAAAAAAGCTTATTTGTAATCAAGAAGCCTGCAACTCCATTAATATTATTACCAATTTGGCAGATGAAAGAAATTTTGCAGCTAAGCTCAAGGGAAAAGAAACAAATTGCTAAAGTGTGTGCTTATGAGATGGATAATGGCAATAATATAAATTCACTATTGTTTCACCAAAATGTGGAAGAAGCTCTAGAAAATAGGGCTCATCTAGAAGATGCTAGCAGAAAATAAACTGTTCCTAACTTAGCCCACTGAAAAAAGAGCCATGATAAATGTATTTAGACACCCTTTTCAAAGGTAGCTTTTCCTTTGGATTGTACTTTTGAAAGGTGCCCACTTTGCTATCAAGTAACAAATTTGAAAAACATTATCTGGGACAAAATGTTTAATGTCAGATTTATTGAAAGTGATCTCTATCTGTGAATGTTAGCAAATCTATCCAAGGATTGTCTAATGATACATTTCGAAGACAGGATAATAGCATCAGATGTCCTGAGCTATTTATAAACTTATGAAATAGGAGCTACACTATTAAAAGATCTCAATTATTAGTAGTAAGAAGTTATTTGGTACTTCCAAGTAAAATGTGAAAATGTCTTCTCTACTGTCCCTAAGTTTTCTCACTTTCCAGGCTAAAAAACCCCATTTTTAATTCTAACTAATTTATTTAAAACACTAGACAAACTATTTTGCTTAATTTCCTTTATACCAGTGGAATTATTCTTCAAACCATTTAGTTCCTACAAAATGTAATAAAATAGAAAAACAGTGTCTCAAAAAAAATGTGTTACAAGTGGCAAAAAGAATTCCAATTTAGTGGTAATAATAATTGTCAAATCTTAAAATACTGTCTTTAAAAAGCTCTGAACATAACTTCAAAAAGAAGAAAAGTATTTTTTTAAGAAAAGGAAACATTTTACACTATGGCAAATAAACAGAGTTTTAAAGATGGTTTGTACTTTTAAAGAGTTGGATAATATTATACAATCTAATGAAAAATAGAAAACATATATATATATAGCTAATTATTAAAAGGAAGATGCATACAAATATGACTAAAAAATATTCAATCACTAAGAAAGTCCCGAAGTTCTGGTCAAGTAAAAAAAAGGTATACCTGAAAGCTTAGAAATAAAGGATCTAAATATCTTGCCCAAATTCAGGAACTGTAAAACAGCAATTATTTTAAGGCCTGTATGTCAATTTTCTGTTGTGAGCAAATGAGATAAAGATTGTTTCATATTGACAGACAGGGACAAATATCTAGAGAGAAATTAGATTTAAGTAAATGTAATAATGGAGCCCCTATTGAAGAAAATAGAGAGAATTCTGCAATGCTCAACTGGCCTCAATATATGCTTGCAATATTTTCACTCTAAATTTTGACAAAATGAAGAGTTGGCTCTATCTCCTTTTAATGAACAAAAATAGTTTCCTTGAACTAAAACTTAAATGTGAATACACATACTAGGCTATAACCAACATGCTCCTTTGAAGAATGATGTTTGCCAAAATACACAGAGTAAATCACTTTAACGTGTTACATTTAAAGCATGTTTATGGTTAACAGGGATTTCATTCATTTCTGAGAAAGTGGGAATTAATGATTCAGGAATTGATTCAGAGGCCCTACATTTGCCAAATGAGAAAGGGATATCTAATTCCTGGGGAAGATTTCAGTGTAGGAAGAGATTTAGGTGGGTTTCTGTAGAAAAGGCAATTCGAGAAAAAAGTACACAAAGCATGTATTTTCTTATCTATTTAAGACATTATAGGCTGGGCGTGGTAGCTCACGTCTGTAATCCTAGCACTCTGGGAGGCTGAGGCGGGTGGATCGCTCAAGGTCAGGAGTTCGAGATCAGCCTGAGCAAGAGCGAGACTCCGTCTCTACTAAAAAATAGAAAGAAATGATCTGGACAACTAAAAATATATATATGTAGAAAATATTAGCCGGGCATGGTGGCACATGCCTGTAGTCCCAGCTACTCGGGAGGCTGAGGCAGTAGAATCGCTTGAGCCCAAGAGTTTGAGGTTGCTGTGAGCTAGCTAGGCTGACGCCACGGCACCCCAACCCCAGGCAACAGAGTGAGACTGTCTCAAAAAAAAAAAAAAAAAGACATTATAAAGTTAGAAAATCTCAGAAATGGGGACCAACGTATTCTGTATACATTAATAAATGAAAATGTTTTTAAAAAGGTGATTTGACTCAGATCATGTGGCTATTTAATGGCAGAAATCTGGAACTAGAATTCAGTTCTCTGGACTCCTAATCCAAAGCTCTTTAATGGAATTCTGGCAAGATTCCTGATGATACTTGATGTTCCTTGTTAGACATGCAATTAAGCTTATAATTGGTCCTTGTTCCACTTCTCTGTGAACATGACTTTCTTCAGATTCTATGAAATGGCACATTATTCACTGAGGGACAGAGAAGAGAGTGTAAAATTAAGTCAATGAAGTAATTTTATTTAAGTTGTCCAAGACACAAGGATAATAACATGATTTGATTATTTGTTATTTTCAACTCATGTTTTCTTATTTGCATTAACTGAGTACTCAATTCATCTATATTAGCTACAAGGGACATTCAATTTCTGAAAAATGGTAAAAATTTTTGTTGTAAATTGGAGCCTCCTCTGCTATGATTTCAGGTTTCCCCTGAATTATGATATTTTATGTCATGCCCAACATTGCTCTTCTTTAAACTATCAAACCCTTCTTTGCTAGCACTAAAAATCTCTTGCACTTGTTTCTCCATACTGCACCTGTTTTTATGCAGGGAAACAGTGTCTTTGCTAAAAATGTCATTTTTTTTCCAGAGGCATTTGGCTTTACTGTGTCAGATTTATGCATCTGTGTGAGAAGTTTTCCATCTCAGAAATCAGTCTATCATGCTTTCTTGCTATGGTTAATTGTACTTATCTACCATCAAGCAACTTAGCAGGGGTCAGTGTCCCCTAACTCACCCTATAGCAGTTTTTAGGTGATCATAAATATAAGTTTGAGTTGATGAGATGGTGCTCTTATTTGTAACAAGAAACATTGCAAAAGTTGGAGCTGCACATAAAAGTGACACAAATGGCAGGGGATTAAAGTTGGGAGTGTCACATGTATTTATCAAGAATTCAAGCTCCTGTTTAACTTTTTTTGTTTTATATTAATTTTTAATCTTATTAAGCAAAATGGTCATTGTTAAAAAGTTAGAAAATACATATAAGTCAAAATAAAGAAAATTTAAAGCATCCATAAGCCATCAGGGACAACCTCTATTAAATTTCAGTTACCTCTGGGTGCAGAGGTTCATGCCTATAATCCTAGCACTTTGGAAGTCCAAGGTGGGAGGATTGCTTGAAGCCAGGAGTTTAGTCTGGGAAACATAGCAAGACCCCATCTCCACAAAAAATAATAAAAAAAAATCAGCCAGGTGTGGTGGCATGTGCCTGTAGTCCCAGCTACGTGGGAGGCTGAGGCAGGAGGATTCCTTGAGCCCAGAAATTCAAGGCTCCAGTGAACTATGATCACACTATCGAACTCCAGCTTCAGTGACATAGTGAGACACGGTCTCAAAAAAAAAAATTCAGATAGAGATACCTCTATCTGAACACACACACACACACACACACACGTATACACACACTCACCTATGAGAAAGAATAATTCTCAGTATGAAATTTGTTGAGATTTTTTTGCTTTTAGCAATATATGATAAAGATTCTATCATTAAATACAATCAATTTTAAATTACAAATACTAATGCAGTGTGTGGATTTTACATGAATATTATTTCTGAATGAAAGAAAGCAACATGAGCCAGAGTATTCATCCACATCATTTTAATAGCTGCATAATATTTCATTATAAGTGCATTCTGTATTTATTTAACCAACCCTCTCTGTCTACATTTTGAGCTCTTCTAAGTTTTCTTTGCTTTTATAAGCAATCATGCCTGACTTTGTTCAAATTTAATTCTAGGTAGATTTTCAAGGGTAGAATTACTGTTCAAGTAAAATTTCTGAATAACAGTTTCAAACTTTTCACTTCCTATTCCTTTATTTCCTATTCATATTGATAATTTGATTTTATGCTGGAGACATTTTTTTACTCCAGTTTTAGTGCACTATAGACAAAATGACCGAAAAATAATTTTTTAAAGTTGTGTGGATAAATAGCATACTTATTCAATGACAATATACAAAGAAGTATCATGAGAATAATAAAATATTTTCTAGATTTTCAGAATTTTCAGACCTATAAAAAAGTATTAAAAATATAAAAAGAAATAGTCATATATTCTTTACCTAGATTCAACAATTGTCAACATTTAATCATATTATCTTAATCTAAATTGCAGACATTATGACACTTTGTCTTTCAATGTTTCACTTTACCTCTTCTAAATTAAGTACAGTGTCTTCTATAACCACAACAGGCCTAAGAAATTTATAATAATTACTTAACATAATTCACTATTTAATCCACATTTAAATTTCCCCAAATGTCTCTCAAATGAGTTTTATAACTGTTTTGTTTCCAATCCAGTCAACGTTTATGCATCTGGTCATTTTGTCCCTCTCTTCTCTTAATCTATAATAGTGTCTCTGAATTTCTTCAGTATATTTCTTTTTCATAATATTGACTTTTTAAAAAAATTCTTGGCCAATCATCTTTTAAAAGGTCCATATACTGGATTTGTTAATCATTTCCTCATTATTATATTTAGATTATCCATTTGGACAAAACTACTAGATGGTTCATGCTGTATGACTCTTATATCACATCAGAAGACACACAATATCAATTTATACTACAATTGATGACACTAAATTTGACCACTTAATTGAGTTGATGCTAAATTTCTCCACTGTACATTTCCTTCTATGTAATTAATAAATAACTATAATAGGTAAGTAAATAATGTGTGGGTTTTGAAAATATGTGAATATCCTGACTCCCAACAACTTTTGTACCCAATAGTTACAGCATCCTTTGATGATTCTTGTCTGAATTCCATTAAAGATTGCAAAATGAACATAGTCTATTCATTTTTCTACATTGCATTAGCATTCTTTCAAGAAGTTTCCTTTTCAATCTCTCTATCATTCTCTCTGTCTCTCTCTGTCTCTGTCTCTCTCTCCCTACCTCACCCCTCATCACTATGGACTCATGGGTTCATTTTTAATTCAATAATTTTTAAAAATTGAATGAAAGCAATAGAAATGTGATTGTAAAACTGGCACACTTTGGCTGGTAAAAATGTTCAAAATTATTCCGTTGGGGAAGATGTATACATTTAGTAATATTACATTGTTCTATTATTTTTTAAATAATGAATTTTGATGCTTTTCTGCAAGTCTCACCATAATATGTTGAAATTAATTACTTCACAATTTTCTCCTTCCAAAAATGGCATTTGAAATTTGTGAGATTAAACACTGCAGAAGTGTTATACAGCTTGCTTTGTAAATTCCCATGAGACTCGATTACTTTTTCTTACTGATATACTAAGAATAGAAAATTATTGATTTATGCAGTAACACAGTCTAGGATGTTTAATATTTCAGCATTGCTAAGTCACTTTGCTGTATCTTCACCTCTTAAAGAGAAATCAGAGAACTTCATTTGTAATTACTATTTTTCTATTTTTTAGTGTTTTACACAAATAAAAATTACTTAATGTTTCCTTCATATTTTAACACAATCCAATAGCATTTCAATGACAATGAGATATTTTAGATCAGCTAAAGGCAGTTTTCAAAAATATTTCATCAGTGTTTGTGAA
>CAUYSK010127749.1:0-16617 GCA_963575035.1 Avahi laniger
GGACAACTAAAAATATAAAGAAAAAGTTAGCCGGGCATGGTGGCACATGCCTGTAGTCCTGGCTACCTGGGAGGCTGAGACAGGAGGATCGCTTGAGCCCAGGAGTTTGAGGTTGCTGTGAGCTAGGCTGACGCCACAGCATTCGCCCCAAGCAAGAGAGTGAGACTCTGTCTCAAAAAAAATAAAATATTTTATCTCTATTTAGATTGTATGCAATTTATAGTTGAAAAATTGATTCACATACCCAAACATACTTGAAAGTTTTACAGTAAATGAATTGAATTTCTGTTCTTAAATTTAAATTTAAAATAATAAATATCAAATGACAGTGCAGATGCATTTTCTTGGGCACATTAGCCAGATTTCAGGCGTTGAAGAGCCGTACTGTGCCTAGTGGCCTCTGCACCAAAGAGTGCAGATGCAGAGTGTTCAACACGTCACTCTTTGAATAGAAAATTTCATCTCTGCCTATCTGACTTCCTAAAGACACTGTGGATGAGAAAAACTCAGAAGGAAGTAGAGGAAAAAACTTTTTTTAATTAGATGGTATCTTTGTCTATTGCTTGTAATACTCAAGACTGGCAAATTTATTTTAAAAAGGAATTATTTTTCCCAGTTTGGGAGGGTGAGAAGTCCTAGGTCAAGGGGCTGCATCTGATGAGTCCCTTCTTGTTGGTGGGGGCTCTGCAGGGCCCTGAGGTGGTGCAGGGCGTCACACGGTGCGGGGGCTGAGCGCGCTTGTTCAGGTCTCTTTTCCTCTTCTTATAAAGCCACCAGTCCCGCTGTCGTGATAACTCATTAATCCATGAATGGAATCGTCATGAGCTCTCATGACCAAATCACCTCTCAAAGGCTTCACCTGTCAATGTTGCCACATGGGGATTAAGTTTCAACATGGGTTTTTTTTTGGAGGAGAGAAATATTTAAACCATAGCAGATGGGGACAAAGCAAGCCTTTAGGTAAATTCTGACTGGTTCAACCTCGAGGTCCTATGTCAGACCCCTGTTTGGACATTGAGAAAAAGGGGAAAGAAAGATTCCAAAGATTTTACCTGTCAGTATGATCTACACCACCTCTATCTGAATATTAGGTCTTCCTCTGATTAATTGAAGAGGCTGTAGTATTCAGCCCCTGTATCTTGAGAACTCATTGATATTCCTAACTTCAAACACCTTTAATTGTTCAGTCCTCCATATAGCTTCTGTTTCTGAAATTTATTGGTAAGTCCCTGGACAACAATCACAGTATCTTAGCCTTCTGGGAACCTCAGTACCTACTAAGATTCCCTCCCTGCAGGAGGTGGATGCTTACAAAAATTGTGTTGGTAGAGATAATTGGGCAGCAGTACAGGGCCATCATATTTGTACAGGACTTTTTACTCTCCAAGGTGTTTTCAACATCCGTTGTTTTCCTACAGGACAAGTAGAAAGTACCCTAGATAGGTTCCAGGTGACAATCATGGTGTGGGTCTGACTGGACTGTTGTCCAGAACTGTGGGCAAACGAGATCCCTTCATTGTCACTGTGATTGTCTGCCCTTACTTGGCAGGCCTCCATTCCTGCTCGACAGAGGGAAGGGTCTTATTCCCATCTTGTAATTGGGTCCAGGACAGTAATTTTTGAAACACTTAGGATTTAAAACACTCTCTTGTCAAATATTAAAAATTTAGCCATCGCAAACTCAGTCACTGTCCTTTTCAATGTGATTGCATTTCTGCCCACCTTCTCCTTCCATCTGACAATATCTAGAATTGTGATCGCCTCAGGATCAACCAGGCGGCGAGCAGGAGGGCTGGGAGTTAATAACATGGGAAAGGGAACCGTGGGAGAACTAGAGAAATGCCTTTCGGGTCTGCTCTGCCAGCACTGTCTGCTGGCTTCCTTATAAAACTGTTGTGAGAATTAAATTAGATGGCTTTACACAAATTACTCAATCCAGTTTCTGCCATAGTACATTTTCAGTTAAAAAAAGAAAGTTCTGTTCTGATTATAATTTGGTTATCATAGGAGAAAGATGGTTTTATTCCCATTTTACAGATGAGGAAATGGAGGTAAGGAGAGGTTATTTTTCAAGGTTACAAAGATGACAAGTGAAGAGTTAGGATTTGAATCTAAGTTCATCTGACTTTTAAGCACTGACCTATGCTACTTGCAAAGTCTTGGAGTAGCAGAATTGAAGTGCCACCGTGAAGATGGAGATGTAGCAGTGTTCAGGGTACAGGGTCTTGTCTCAGGAGAGTTTAGGCTGAAATTCCTTCCATCTTGCAGCTACAGCGTTCCTCTGTGGTGGCCACGAGACAGCAAACAACTGATTCTGGAAGTATTTAGGAGTCGAGATTGATCCATCATCATTTGTGTTCTTACAACATCCACAAAAGACACCTATTACAGGCTTTGCAGGACTTAATTGCACCTAACATTTTGTTCATCTGCCTCCTTTTTCTGTCTGCAAAAACAGCTGGTTTCTGATTCATCCCAATCTCCAATCCCTAACCAGGCAGATCAAGACATACAGAGATGCAGTTGTTTCCACTGTTGCTGTAAATAAGTGCCTGGCTTATAGTGAACACTCAATAAATGTGAGCAACAGAGATTTTTGTAAATTATTGTTGTTCTTTTTCTTCTTACTGTGTTATTTATGCCTGGAAAGATTTAATAAGTGAATAAATACAGTATTTTTTGTACTTGGAGTCCTTCAACTCCAGAACCACCGGGCACCGGGCAGACCAAATAACCACTCAACCTCTCTTCAAGCTCTATTTTACCAAATGATTAACTCCCTGAGTCACAGGGACCTCTCCAAGTCTCTCAGCATATATATAAGTTTTTATGTCATTTATTCATCCAACAAATAATGCCAAAGAAGGGAAAATGCCTCATCTTCATTCATTTTTCAGACACATAATATCTGCTCTGTTAATCTTCCAAAAAGAAGGAATTTTGATCTTGGCACAAAGCTTCAGAAAAATGACTTTTAAAATAAAAAAAAAAAGAGTATGTTTTATTTAGCTCAATTCTAAGTAGATAGAAAGCTTTAAGTGGTGACAACCTCCTTCCGCCTTTGGTTTCTAATGGAACCAAGGTAAGCTGTCAATATGCACCTAGAAGCTTGCAGGCTAGAAGGCAGAATTTATTATAACTGTAATAATAAAAAACAGGTAGACCTTTATGCTTCCAGAGCTCTTTCGCATTTACTGTGTCACTGTAGCCCCATGGTACTTTCAGGATTTGGCCTGGTTAGTATTCCCAGCTGTCACGAAGAGGAACTCTGAGAAGGGGAGATGGGACTCAACCCAAGGGCTGTCCGAGCATCTCCCCACGCAGACATGTGAAGGAGCACCCAAAGTGACCTCCACAGAACCCTTCCCTTTGGTGTTCTACTTTTGAAGGTTTTAAGTTTTTAATATGAAGTGGGAGGGCTTAAAGTCAACTTTTTTGTTAAAATATAGATTTATTTCTAAGTTCAGCCCTAATTTGATATTCGGGACATGATTACCTCTTGATGTGCTTAGCATTTGTCCTTTCCCATTTTATTATATTTGAAGTGACTACAGATGATTCCACAAGAAGTGGATTTTAAAAACTTCTTCTGCCCAGCCCTCTGGCAGTGTGGTCATTGCTGTCTGCCAGCTGTGTACTAGGGAGGGCGGTGTGCATGCCACTGAGAGCAGATGGCACCGTGTTCTGTCAGGAGGGACCTCCAGCAATCTAGAGAAGAAGGCTTTGTGAGACTCATCTTCTTCCTCAGACCTAGGGTCATAGCCTCAGCCAGGTGTTTGCTCCAAGAGGACTAGCTTAGGGAACACAATGGCGTTTGGGGTGAAGTGGTTCAGGTGGTACATGCCCAGTCTGCTCAGGGCAGGATATTTAGCACCCCTGACTCTTGCCCAACAAAAGCCGTTAGTCATTGTGATGAGCAAAAAACAGTCAACTGAAACATTCCCCTCACTAAACTCTCCTCACGGGTCAGCACTGGCCCTGGATGAGATTATGCAAATGCACAGGATACGGTCATTGGCCAATGGTGTTCAGGGAAAAAGGTGTATAAGATGTGGTTGATAGGTGTAAGGTGCTTCAAGGAGTCAGATCATTTTTTACTGACACACGTGACATTCAAAATATTTCCGATGGTGAACTGATCTCCACATTCAGCCTTTTCACTTCTCAAGCAGAAATAAGAGTTTGCCAGAGGTATGTGACTTTTCTTCAATATAACGACAGTGATAAAAGCTAACAATTACATGTTGCTTACTCCATGCAAGGCACTGGTAAGTGTTTTGCATGTATTAACTCATTTAATCCTCCCAAGAATCAGCAACTCCATGAGATAATTATTATTAATATCATCCCATTTTACAGATGAGGTAACAGGCACAGAGAGGTGAGTGACTTGCCCGAGGTCACCTAGGTAGTTGACCACAGAACTACAACTACATCTTGGCTGGTGTAGCCCCAGATTGGGATGAAGATGTGGAAATGCAGTTCCCTACTCCTAACAATTCATGATGTGGATGTAAAATTCTGTCTCGATACTCTCCCTACAAATGTCCCCGCTGTGAAATACAAAGCAAATTGGGTTGCTCTGAGGTTAGGAGTTCTCTGCAAGGTGGTGGGTCCTGTTTTGAGCATTGGGAACAGGATATGGACTCATGAGCTGGGTGGAAACTGTGGTTGATATATTATAAGAATAGCAGTTCTCAAGCTTTTTTGGTCTCATGCCCCCTTTATACTCTTAAATATTATTCAGGACCTTCAAGAGATTTTCTTATGTCTATCAATATTCACTGTGTCAGAAATTCAAACTGATGAACTTTGAAATGCTTAATTTATTTAGCAATAACAACAAGAAACTCATTACGGGTTAATACAAATAACACAGTTTGACAAATAATATATTTTCCAAAGCAAAATAAATTAGTGAGAAGAGTGACATTATTCACATTTTTGCCATTTCTTTAATGTCTAGGTTAATAGAAAACAGCTAGATCCTCTTACCTGCTTCTGCCTTCAATCTGTTGTGATATGTTGTTTGAGTTGAAGTACGTAAAGAAAATATGTCCTCGCCCAGGTATGCAGTTGGAAAAGAGAGAAGAATTTTAATAATATTTTCAGACAATTGTAGATATTATTCTCTAATATTACACCATAAATTCACAAGTAATAAAGGACAGAAATTTATTCCTCACAGTTCTGGGCTGAGAAGTCCAGGATCAAGGAGCTGGAGCATTCAATGGGTGTTGGGAGCCCGTTTCCTCATGGGTGGCACCTTCTCACTGCAACCTAACATGGCAGGAGGGACGAGGGATTTCTCTGGAGCCTCTTTTATGAGGGCACTAATCCTATTCCTGGGGGCTCTGTCCTCATGGTCTGATCAGCTCCCAAAAGCCCCATCTCCTAATATCATTCCATTGGAGGTTTGGTTTCAGCATGAATTTGGCAGGACATAAACGTTCAGTCCATTGCACACTGTTACATTAAAATCCATTGGAGTACCTTACGCTTGGAATCTTTCACCCCACAGAGGACTGTGTAACATTAAGCGTTGGTTGTTTGGAAAATACTGGCTCATTGTTAAGTAGATCTTTCAAAAGTTGACATATTTCATTATACAATATCAAAAAGTCACATATCACAGTGATATTCATTAATATCACTGTACATCTCATCAGAAAAAATATTAAAATATTGGAAAATTGTTAAGCTCACACTGACAGGCACAAGTTTTCCAAAACTGAAAGCTTGAATCTTGTCATTGGCACTGAATACTACCAGTTGGTTTCCTTGAAGTGACAGGCTTACTTCAAAAAATGTCTGCCATGCACTCAAGTCTGAATAAACATAGTTTGTCTGTCAATCATTCTTTCAAGTAAAAAATGTCATTCCATGAAAAAAGTTCCTAGTTAGTTCACAATTAACTTCGATCACACAAATGCTTTTCCTAGAGACAGACCAGCATACTCTGCCGTGCCAAGGTGCTTTGTGTGTACTTTTTATTTTGTCACACAGAATATTAAAAAGACATGAACTCAGGATTGAGAGTGAATAAAACTGATAATATCTATAGCATCACTGTAGTCATTCTTAAGTGAAATAGACTTTTTTAAACTGTGAATATGTTGTGGGGAAGGATGCAGTTTGGTGCTGCTGAGGCACTAGCACTTTTACTTGCCTTTATGTTATAAGTGCAAATGTCAACACAGTAGAAAAGTCAAATAATGTCTTCGGATTAATCTAATGATCATTTTGCCTTTGTGGGCCCTAGAAAGAGTCTTGGGGACTCCAGCAATCCATGGATCACACTTTGAAAGCCACCGTCCTGGTACGTGACACCCAGCGGTGAGCAGCAGAAAAGAGCGAAGGGAGTGCCGGATTCCGTCCTTGGTCTGCTTCTTACTGTCAAAGTGACCTTGGATGAAACACTTAAGTTTTCTGAGACTCAGTTTTCTCATCTAAAAAATGAAATCAACACAATCTGTTGTTCAAGGATATTCAAGGGAAGAGGCAAATATACTCTAAAAATTAAAGGCTTTTCTCTCGAAGTCTTAGGCATTAAAAGACAAGCACAACTTCTGCTGGTGTCTTAGGAGGTGCATGATTGCTGGGGAGATGGTAGTTGTGAGATACGGACAGGACTGAGGGGTCGGAGCCGTCATGCCCCACCCAGCGTGGCGGGGCCTTGTCTTCTGGTCTGGCCCTCAAGGGGCTCTTGGCGAAGCCCAGTTCAGCCACTGTGGGCCACAGCCCATGTGAGAGGGCAGCTGAGGCCCCCGCGGCTGGTGCTGCTGGCCTCGCTCCTGCTCAGCCCATGGCTGGCCTCATGTGCACACTCTCCTATGTGTTGTCCACACACAATTCCCAGCACGCTCGCTCTCCCACCCAAGAAAGGATATCAGAAAGAAGATTTTGAAAGTGATATCTTTATATGGAAACCATTAGGTCTGATCTTCTACTTTTAAGTACACCATCCTCCCACTGCAGTGCTTTATTAGTGACAACAAATTCTAGTGACAGCCCTCACAAAAGATCAAGACAGCCCAATATGTCATGCACTGGCACTGAGAACTGCAGTTTTAAATATTCTTCTTCCTAGGATTTCATTCTGGTACCTTTCTTCCACAGTTTCTCTCTCAACTTGTCACAGTGTTTTCAATTTACAATTTGTTATAGTTCTAAGTGAAGAAAATGTTTAAAATTTTAAATTATTAGCCTGAATTTTACCATGTATCTTTATGTGGTGCAATGCCAGTTTTAAATCCAAATACAAAAGCATTTAACTGGTGTGCATAATCCCCAAAATTGCAGAAATTGTATTTTGTAGTTCATGTATGCATATGTATTAAATTCTTACCAGAGCAGTATAATGCTACACAAAACCAATTCAACTGTTTTTACTTCACTTTTTTATATGCATGCATTTGACTAACACTCTCTATTTTTGCCTTACTGATAGTCAGGGCAGCCTAAAAAAAAAAAAGAAACTATGTATGGATTGTGTGATCTTTCCTTTTCCTCTCTGCCATCATTTTCAGCATCCGTGGTTGGCTAAGACAGAAAGTAACATGAGTAAGAAAAGATACAACAGGGTCCTTGAATGTTCATGCTTTTTGGGTTGCCACTGCCTTCTTTCTGCATTTGAAGCAAGTTCCAGTTCAAACAGAAAGTGTGGGAAAGTGTGGCCTCTTGAGGAGGTCAGCTTCCTGCTTAATCAGTTGAAGACATAACATGCCTGCTTCCCTTGTTCTTGCCGAACTCCCACACGTCGAGTCGTGGGTCCCCTGGAGTTCTGAATGCTATGCGTGAACCGGGTAGCAAGACAGAGTGGACAGACATATAGCACCCGTCTCCTCTGCTCGTGACACGATCCATTGTCCCATCAGACTTCATTTACAAAACACAAGTTCAAAGATAAAATTATTAAGAATTTTAAGATAGAGATAGAAGAGGTTTAAACCTAGCTTACGGCACTTCTGAGAACAGGGCTCTGGGTGGCTCTCAGGTGACAGACCCATGAAGCCAGCCCTGTATCATGGCCTTCATTCCTGCCACACTGGACTCTGTGGTCCCCTGGACTCACCATGCTCCTTCCTGCTGAAGGCTCCTAAGGCACGCTGTCCCCTGCCTGAAACACGATTCGCTTCTCGTGGCCTAGGTGTCTTCCACTTTCTCCTCCTGTGACCTCAGCCCAGCTGTCACGTCCTTAAGGAAGCCCTCCCTGCTCTGCCCGACCAGGTCAGAAGGCTCTTAGCACCACATGGCTCTCCTGACATGCACACCTCCCAACCACCATTCTTCGTTTGGTGTGTGATTATTTGACCGCTACTTCCCTCCCCCACACGCTGCAAGCAGCTTATAGGCCAGGGCTGGGCCTGGTTTTGTTTGTCATTGCTTCACCAGTGCCTGGCACAGAGACCTAATAAATATTTATAAGGGAATAAATGGATAAATAAATGAACAAAATTTTTGCAACCCGAACACAGGTGTCAGGTGAAGAGGTAGACATGAATTGTAGGTTTTGTTTAAAAGGGACTAATTCTGTCTGAGACTGAGCTGGTGAAAACTAAGTGAGCATTGGTTACTCTTGTTTACTTGGCTATTTTTTCTACTAGGCAAGAAATACTTGGGAATAAGGTTTCATTATGTTTTAAGGTGCCCAAGTTGGTTGTCCTTGTGTCTCCAGGCCTGGGACTTAGCTCTCACAAAATATTAGCTCTATTGAATGGATTCATACTGAATTCCTGTAGATGGAATATGTCACTCTGACATTTACTTTATCTTCTCCTCCCTTTGTGTCTCCTCTTTCTTCTTCTCTTCCTCCTTTCCCTCCTTCCTCTCCTTGTCTCTTGTTAAGGATTTCTGTGTCTTGAGAACTACTTAGTTGTGATCAGATATTTCCAACAGAAGCTTACCCTCATCTATTCTAGGTTTAACTTGACTCGTCAAAGAGAAATGGCCTGATTAACCTTATAACCATGGCAGTGGTTGGACACTCAAGAGAAAGCCCCAGAAAGAGTTGGGCACATTTGTCGGTAATAGTCTCATATCGGCACTGATCTTGGGATCAAATCACAAAATGGGCACTTTAGAAATTCATCCGTTCCACCCCAGCTAATTCAGGCGGAAATTAAACTTGAGGATTGGCTAAAACCTGTTCTCCTGCCCTGGAGGCTACAGGGACCAGCCTTGTCAGGACGGGCAGTACAGAGACCCTGAGTGATCTAAACAACAGCGGCTAATGGGAACCAGCCTCCTTGTTAGAACCAGTCCACAACTTGTCTGTCTTGTCCATTATTCCACACTTGCACCTGAGAAGTGGCCAGGAGGGGAGGCAGTGAAAATGGAATGTTCGTAATGAAACTGAGGATCAATGAAATAAAAAAAAAAAGCCTAAAGGTAAGATTGGTACTGATTGAACATCTTAGAAAACATTGTTAGTAAGAGATCAGGTCATGCTTCCTATATGTAAAATGTGGGGGGGGGGGGATTTCTCTCCTGAGGGAGACTTGAATTAGAATATAGAATATTCCTGGGAGCAACCCTTCAGGTGGTTCCCTGAGAAGTTATGAGACTGTTTGGCACTTCCCAAGGCATTTACTATAGTGCTTGCTTGTAGTTGGGGTTCAATAATAAAAATCCATTGATTGAGAAAAGAGAGATATTCTCATGGCCTTATAATTTTGTCACAGAGCAATAGTTACAATAACCGTTAGCCCAGCTGAAGAGGAGAAATGCATTCATTTGACAACACGTTCAGCTCTTTAAGAAGTTAGGTTTTCAGGCTCCACAAGGACTCAGGAACTCACATAGACTCACCCCCACTGTTTCAAAAGAGAAAATTGCACAGGGGAAGTGGTGGGTGGAGAGACTTAATGGAGAGGTGGTGGCAGTGGAGAGAATTTGGCTGCAGCAATGTGGGGTGTTTAAGCCAGGAGTAAAGGAAAGAGAAGAGCAGTGCTACTCTAGTGAGCAAACAAATCCCCTGGGGATCCTGTTCAAATGCAGATTCTGGTTCCAGAGGGCTGGATGGGACCTGGGATTTCCCGTTTCTAACAAGCTCCCAAGTGAGGCCAATGCCGCTGGTTCATGGACCACACTCTCAAGCAGTGAGGATGTGTTCATGGGACAAAAGACTGTGTAAAGCTATGACCTTTTACTACTTTCCTCTGCGGTCAGTTGTCTTTTGACTATCAGCAAGTTCCCTAATCCCAGACTGGGCAGAGGACAAGTGGGAAACCTGCTGGGAGAACTGGGGAACTGGAAAATCAGCCGGCTCCCAGGCACGATGGCTCTCACCTTTTTCCACCAGAATATACTTGATGAGTGGCATTGCCATGCATAAAACATTTCAATTTTACCATCTATGAAATGAACATGTGGGTCTGGACCACTGGAGGCCTCTTCTGGTTTGACAATTCTATGTGCACAGAGGAAATTGCGGGGAGGGTCTGGGTTTGCAGATCGGTCAATGGAAGCACTGTCTTCAGTCTGGCAGTTGTTAGGATTCCCACTCACTGTCCTCCATCCTCTGCAGGGGAAATCTGCGCGTTCAAGATCCATGGCCAGGAGCTGCCCTTTGAGGCCGTGGTGCTCAACAAGACGTCGGGGGAGGGCCGGCTCCGTGCCAAGAGCCCCATCGACTGTGAGCTGCAGAAGGAGTACACCTTCATCATCCAGGCCTACGACTGCGGCGCCGGGCCCCGGGAGACGGCCTGGAAGAAGTCACACAAGTGAGTGGCCTGATAGAGCTCCCTGGACGCCCCTCCCCGCCCTGCCCAGCCCCTCCATTCACACACTGCTCTTTTGATATGTTTACCCCCTTGTCACACCGTGGTACTCCAGCCCTGCCCAACGGCTTGCCAGTCCCCCAGTCCCCGGCAGCCACCCGCACAGGGTGCTTCCCACACCTGCAGTACTCTACTTCCTCTTCTTCACTTGGAAATACTCCTATTCCATCTTCAGGACTGGGTTCGGGTGTCACCTCTTCCAGGAAGCCTTCCCTAAGCTGGCCCATCTGACCTGGGTGGGACCTCTCCCTGGGCTTCTGCAGTGCCGTGTGCTTCTGTCACAGCACTGTTCTTTGTGGGTTGTCACCGCTTGCTCCCTTATGGTGTTTGGCTCAGAGCCTGATGCTGAATAAAGGGGTTAAATTCTTACTGAATGGAGGAGTGAATGACTGGGGGAAGGAATGAAGAGGAAACATGTTGCCTAAAGCTGGAGCATGGGGAAGGGCAAAGAATAGGGAAGAGTCTCTCTGGGCTGGATTTGTGTCAGATCACTGGGGTGAAAGCAGGGAGAGGGTCTCCGGTGAGAGGGAGGACAGACCATCTGACAACTGCCCCAACTGGCTTGTGGCCCTCCTTTCACTTGGCCTCAGGACCTCAGTCAGTGCCCCCAGTAGGGATGGGAAATGGGTGTGATTCTTTCTTTACCACCATCCCTTCCTTCCTGTGTGTGATCCCAGGGCCGTGGTCCACATCCAGGTGAAGGATGTCAATGAGTTTGCTCCCACCTTCAAGGAGCCGGCCTACAAGGCTGTCGTGACAGAGGGCAAGATCTACGACAGCATTCTGCAGGTGGAGGCTGTCGATGAGGACTGCTCCCCCCAGTACAGCCAGATTTGCAACTATGAAATCGTCACAACAGATGTGCCTTTTGCCATTGACAGAAACGGTAAGTGTCCTGAGAGGACCCCAGTGGGGTCAGGGAAACAAATCCACCACCTCCGACTCTGAAGGCCAAATGGGGGCTCTGAATGTGATTGGCAGGTGGTGTCTTTCTTGCCATCCTTGGCCTAGGCTCCATAGTCCAGAACTCAGTCCTGCACTCCAGGGAATGGCCTTACATGATTAGCAGACCTGGCAGGTTCTGCTAACAACCCCAGGAAACCTCAGAACCCACTCACTGAACACAGGCTGTAAAACTCACAATGCCACACATCTGGATAAAAAAAAACTTGTTATAGTGTAAACAACACAACCAGAGGCCCAATCAGCTCAGCCTACTTTGTGATTCTCAATACCATGAACATGTCAAATGATAAGTATTTGTCAAGTACATTGTTTAATCATTAGTGTAAACGCATGGGTGTCTGTATGTTCTTCCCACTTTGTTTCAAATAAGATTTAAGTACCACACAAAGATGCAAAAGTTGCAAAACCTGAAATTCATATACTCTGTAGTTATTTATTGAGTGCCAGGCATGGTGCTGGACACTGGGATGGGGATAGAGTGGAATTCAAAACAGACATGGGCCTGTGCACATGGAGCTTACCATCTAGTGGGGAAAAAAAAAAAGTAAAACCAGTTGGCATCAAGGGTGAAGTTGATTCATAAAGCATGCCATGAGCCAGGGTGAGGCAACAAATCAGTTCTGAGCCTCCTGGTAGCCAATGTATAGAAGAAAATAACATCAATCACCTGCTTGCAGGCCTTTAGGAGATAGCTTCTTGATATTGAGAGCAGAGAGAAACATAATCCATGATACAGTCTTCTGCATCCTGAGACTGCAGCAGAAGCCAAGGAGACAACCCCATCCCTGACCACAAGTAGCTTATGACCTGTCTTGGAAGATACAACTAATAGACATAAGACAGAAAAAAAAAATAGTGATGAGATAATTTCTTTGTAAAATGCCAAAACACGTGGAAATGACAATTAAACACCAGGACATGACCAGATGCTGATTGTGCAGGATACAACATCAGTGCACAAGAAAGTAAAGGAGCAAATATAGGACTTTAATTAAAGTTTGGTTCAGAACTAAGAAAAGGGTAATTTTAATTAGTGAAGCTGTCAGAACTATTCCCTGACAACTTCTCCTACAGCCCATGAAATGCCTACCCTGTCCCCACCACACAGACACAAACACACCACTCCATAAAATATAAAACAACTGCTTTTCATGTTTCTCCTCTGGGTTTCTAGTCCTCTAAGATCAATTGTGCAGTCTGCCCCACGAAAGCTTTGGAATTTAGAGAGTGACAAGTCCGTGGTGCACAGCAAGAGTAGACAAGCAGAAGTGTCTGTGCTCAGTGTCCAGCTCCACTTGGCCTCCTGCCCCAGTTCTGGAGAGCCACATCCCAGTGAAAGATGAGATGCAAATTCTTTCTTTGGAGGGTAAACTGCCCCAGTCATGAAGATAATTACTCACCTTGATGAGCCATTTCACTAACATATGCCAATTTATTTCCCTGGCTGTCTCATTAAAAGTGAGTAATGGGCCTTTGCCAGGACTCTGCCTTCAACTTTGGTTTACAACTTAAGACAAAGGGGAAAGCGGTCCACTCCCAGGGAGCGGGGCCCTCAGCCGTGAGGTGTACAAAAACAGCTCTCCAAGTAAGGAAGGCAGGACCCAGAGGGCAGACAGAGAAGTGACTCCCATTCTAATGAGCTTCCCAATTGCCCCTCATCCATCACTGCTCCCAGCGACTTTTCCGGCTCCTTGAGGAAGTTCTTTGCATGCACATAAGTGAAAGTGCTGTGCCTCGAGGGCCTGCTCCTTGAGGCCGAAGTTTCCCCACCTCCCCACCCCATGGCCTCAGGTTGACCTCTCCTAACCCCTCCAGCCTGCCAGGCTTTTTGCTTATGGGAAAAAAAGAGACAGCAGGAGACTGGAAGACACTATGTGGAGTTAGCCTGACCTGTCTTTAACTAGAGATTCAACCTCTTCCCACCCGAGGTCCTCAGCCTCCCTGCCTTTGGATTGCTCCCTGTGAAATCGTGACAGCAGCAACCTCTACCTCACGGTGGGGTTGTGAAGCCTCAAGGGGAAGCAGTGTGAGGAGAATGTTTGCAGGGTACCTGGCATATAGGGAGTACTAAATTGATGGTGCCACAACTGTTAGATATTTACCTGGGTGATTGAGATATGAAGTTTATTCACTCCCCATGGATTTTCAGGCTGAAATTATAAGCAGGTACCTGTGAGTTTGAGACATTACCTTCCTTTGGGGAAGTTTGGGATCCATTTCAGAGGGTGTACAGGTCCCCATATGATGGCACTTGGCCAGTATCTCTGAGATAGGCAGGGGCTGGATCCTTATTTCCATTGGACAAATGGAAAAACTGAGTCTAAAGCATAAAGAGCTTGCTTTATAATACTGTCACAGAAGTGGCAGAGTTGGGACTGGAACCTAGGTCCCCTGAGTGTTGGCCCCAAGGTCTTTCCATCAAGTTGCTCTTCCTCAATAATGATTGACACGGGTGCATGGCATTGGTATTTAAGTTCCTGAACACAAAGTGTGGGTGATATCAGCAAGATGGCAGAGCAGGAGACCCAGCCTTTGTTCCGCCTACAAAGAACAATAATTGGACAACTGTGTATGAAGGAAAATAATTCCAGGAGAACTCAGGAGCCCAGTTAAGTAGCAGTCGCAACATGGTGGCAGAAAAAATGAGAATAACTGCACAAAAAGTGTAGGAAGAATAGTTTCATTTATTTGCATCATCCCATCCCCTCCCCCAGCATTGCTCACCACAGAGAAAGAACTCCCCAGCTCTCAAGTTCCACTTGCCAAGGAAAGGAGAGTGGGGGCTACAATCAGCTTTTCCAGCCTTTCAGAGCATTTCCCAAATGACCCATTTCAGTTTTAACCCACCTGGATTGCTGGGGTACCAGCATAGCTGAGACATCTGGCACAAAGAGGAAGCACAGAGGTTATCAGTACCAGACATGTGGCAGGTGCCACCATGGTCCCCAGCAGCATGCTCTGCACAGGACTTCAGCAGCCTTCTCCCCTGAGGACCTCAACAACCCTCACAGCCACCACACAGTACTCTCCACTCCAGCTTTCACTGCCAAGGACCCCACAGTTTCACCATTGTGGACCCCAGCAGCTTGCTCTGCAGAGGACTCCAGCAGCTTCTGCCGCTGAGGAAATGAACAACCAGCACAGCCACAGGGGACCCTGAAAATTGTGCCACTGAGGATCCCACAGTTTTTCACTTTCACAGTTTCCAGGTGCTGAGCCATCATCCCTTTCCCTATCCCCTCCCAAGGAAGCCCCAGCTGTTGCCACTGTCAGTGCCCCAACCCAGAAACCTGGCGTAGCCATAGTGTATGAGCCCCAGAATGGCCTGGGCCCCTGCTGCAAACCCATCCTTCACCACCGAGTGGCACTGATGGCTAACTCTTTAGCCATGTGCCTAGGGACAGCTGACCCCACCCCTGTCACCAGGTCTTAAAACTGAGCATGTGCCCACAGCTGGATCGTGCAGCCACATGCATGCTTGCCACCAGCCCCTACAGCTGGACCCACACAAGCAGACAGCCCTAACTCCCATCATTGGCCCCCACCACCATGCTTGCACCTACAGCTGGTCCCTGCAACTGTACATGCACACAGAGCCACCATTCCCCATCATGGGCATCCACTGGCTTATGTGCCCACAGCAGGCCCCTAGAACTCCACACATGTACACCAGCAGCCTTGGCCCCTGCAGCTGCGTATATGCATGCAGCCAACCCTGTTATCCATCACCTGCCCCCACCACTGAGCTTGCACTTGCAGCTGGCCTCTGCAGCCACACATATGCTCGCCACAAATTTGAGCCCCACAGGAGCACATGAACATGCAACTGGCCTAACTCCTATCCCCACGATTACATGGGTGCCTGCAGCTGGCCCCTGCAACTGCAAGAAGGCACACAGTTCCAGAAGGTCACACAGTGACTGAGAGACAGTCACTGTGGCATATCTGTACAGTCCATGCAGGGTGTTAGGGTCAGTGGGGCCAGTCCCATAGGGAAGTGGTCACTAGCAGGCAGTTGTATAAGGCAGTTATCTGCGCTGGCCTTATAGAGAAACTTGGAGGAGGTGTAGGACTGTAAACAGTGTCAAGGGTGACTGAGCCCTGCTTCTGGTATGAGAAAGCCCAATTTATATTCAAAATGGATGCTGAGGCAACATAAAACTGTAAGCATTCACTACAGCCGTAGGACAAGTCTGTAATTTAAGAAGATTTAAATCATATGAAGTATATTTTCCAAACACAATGGTATGAAACTAGTAATCAACAACAAGTAGAAAAACTGGAAAATTCACAAATATGTGAAATTAAACAGCATGCACCTGGACAATCAATGGGTCAAAGAAGAAATCAAAAAGGAAATGTTAAAAAATATTTTTAGACAAATGAAAATGAAAACATAACATACCAAAACTTATCAGTTGTAGTACAGCAGTTCTAAAGTAGAATTTTATAGCAATAAATGCCTATATTAAAAAAGAAAAAATTTCAAATAATAACCTATTGTTATACCTCCAAGGACTTGAAAAAGTAGAAAAAAACTAAGCTCAAAACTAGTATAAGGAAGAAAATAATGATCAGAAAAGAAATGAAACAAAGACTAGAAAAATAATATAAAAGATCAATGACACCAAATTGGTTTTTTTACTTTTTTTTTTTTTGAGACAGAGTCTCACTCTGTTGCCCGGGCTAGAGTGCTGTGGTGTCAGCCTAGCTCACAGCAACCTCAGACTCCTGGGCTCAAGCGATCCTCCTGCCTCAGCCTCCCGAGTAGCTGGGACTACAGGCATGCGCCACCATGCCCGGCTAATTTTTTCTGTATATATTTTTAGTTGTCCAATTAATTTTTTTCTAATTTTAGTAGAGACAGGGT
>CAUYSK010127751.1:0-61877 GCA_963575035.1 Avahi laniger
TAGGAATGACAACATGTGATACACATCGATCCTCTTTCTCAGACCCTCTTTATGATAGCTAGTATGAAAAAATATTTCTTTCCCATAAATATTTTCCCTGGGTGGAGGTATCCAGTTATGTCTCTGATACTTTATTGTTTCTCTCTTGCACAGTGCATATATTGTCATTTGCACTTAAGAGTAGAATGGCATTAGGAGTCCTGGCTTGTAGCTATGGCTAGGAGTCCCAAGCTTCCACTGTGATTTTGAGCAGGTCACATTGTTCTTCTAGATCTCATTTAATTCATCAGTAAAGTAAGAGGGTTGGATTAGACAATTTCTTGGATTTTTTTAGGTGCCAATATTTTGATTCATGATTTCAAGCAAGGTTACATCTGTTCATAGCGCCATTTTGCTTGTTTTTATTAATACTAAAAGAGTGCCAATAACTGTATATTTGCAGTTTACTCAATCATCAGTACATTTGTAAAATCCATAAATACCTTGAATTTGAGATATTATGATTTTGATAAAAATACATCCAAGTCTCCTGTGGTCATTCTGCAGCTTGATGAATCCCACCCACTTCAGAATTTCAAAGAATGAGATGCCTATTAACGCCCAATTGGACATCAGGATCCTTGGACAGCATATTTCAAAATCGATTTTCACTGCAGTTGTTTTTACGAGAAAGATGATCCTCCTGCAAGGATAAAAAGACAGGGCTTTATCTCCCCGATATTCAACCAGAACCCAGAATCTGATAAACACGTTTATCACAGGTCATTCAGATATGTAGAGGTATTTGTAAACCTCCGCAATGTTTATGTTTCCTTTTGTGCTGCTGAAGATACTGTGCTGGGTCCTGTTCTTCTGCGTTCTTGGGCGAAAACAGGGAGCTATGGTTTGTGATTAGTGAGCAAAGACAGACGAGCCAAAAGGCTGCTGCTTGAGCTGCCTCTGTTGCCCACTCATCGTCTCTTGCACTTTGAAGGACATTTGCCAGATCCAGCCCCCCCGGACCCCTGTTATTTGCGTGTCTTTTCTCACCTTCAACATGATCCGGGGCTGGTGTTTTCATTTGTTAAAAACAACAAGAACATTCACTGGGAAACTTTTGCTGGAATCGTTTCAGGTCATCACAGCTATTTATTCCTTGTCATAAACTATAATTCTTCATTTCCCCTGCTCCCATGTCAGGGGAGTTGGTGGTTTATGGTGGACAGTCAGTGGGATTTGAATGAACAGTGGAAGATTTTAAAGAACTGCTGAGATTATGTAGCAGGTTGTAACACTAAGAGCAAAACATAAAATATTCTTGGTCTTGATCATAGTTTGGCAGCACAAGAAGAAAGAGGCTTACAAAACAGCATACAAGATTTAGAATTCGTGGTTATACCTGAGAAAGAAGAAATTTCTTTGAGGGAATAAAACAAATCATGGGATTGGCTTAACAAGGGATTTCCTTCATAGGACTAAAAATACTAGCCTAGGGTCTGTCTAATTGGTTTCAGTTTGGGAGAGGTATGGAAGCTCAGGATTTTTTTTTGCATACTTCTGTTTAATGGGAGCATGGAATTCAGATCACGATGCTGTCACAAAGGCCTAGATGACTTAGAGAGACCTGAGGGGCAGTGCTGTAGACAAAAGAATTTGGAAAAAAGAACCAGAACAATTCTTTCAAATATTTAAATGGAAAGGAGAATCCAAGCGCAAGACAATTACTAAAAGGTATTTGATCTTCAGTGTATGAATTCTAGTGTTGATATTACTGTAAACGAATTTTGGTACTAGCTAAATAGTGGGATTGATTGGAATATTCTAGGCCTTGATAAAGCACCTAAATCATGACTAATTTGGTTCCATTTTCAAGATGCAGCTGACCTAACATTCTTACTGAGAATGTCACAGAAGTGCCCGGCAAAGCAGGGGTCCCAGTTAAGACACCACCAATGTGAAAAACCAAAGAGGTTCTCAACTGAACACAACTATGAAGTAGACAGAATGGTTGTCAGCAGCTTCTTGGCTGGAGGAATCTAGTTGAGATCAAATGATTTTTTTCTTTTCTACAGAAATAGTCTTCTAAGGACAAGAGAAGTTTCATGTTTTCCTTGGAAACAAGTTCAAAAAGCACTTTACTATATCTGGTTGCTTTAATTATCAAGAGGAAATGTGCAGTCTCTATTCTATGCTCCAAGCGTATTCCTGGAGGCAGCAATGAAGAAGAAGGAGTCTCTAAGCAAATTGACGTAGATATCTCAGTTATCAGGAACTGAGAGATCTGGGCTGGGAGCTCCTAGATTTAAGTTACTCTTTGAATCCACACACAATCTACACCATGCTTTAAATTTATAATAAGAATAATATTATAGCTAAGGTAGGTGTCATTATTCTTAGGACATCATGATTCGTACTAGCAGTTGAGTGTGTTCTATGTTTATAATCAGAGAGGACCAAGAGACTTTACATATTATGAAAAACAACTGAGAGCTACTTTCTGTTAAATGTGGAGCACATGGCCAAGCTCTCCTTTCTCCCCATCCTCCGTCCAACTCATCATAATTTTCTTTGGGGAGAAACTATAGGAAATATAAGTCCAGTTCATCAGACTGAGCATATGACTCAGGCCTTGGAAATCTGCAAGTCTGAGAGGTGCACAGGCTCTGCGGTAGCTCAGGCAGCAGGGTGATGATTGATGGAGGTGTTGGCACAGCTGGTATTCCACTAAGATTCGCACATCCATCACTCCTGACTGGGCTGCATAGGGGATGGAGGACAAGAGTGTAGGACTCTCTGAATCCTCTGGGTGGTCTGGCTGATTAGCTTGCCAAGGGGGAAAACTTGGAGAAAACCAAGGGGGATCTTAACAGGTAAAAACTTAGGGTTGTGATTCTCCAAAGGTCCCTAAAATCTCAGAACCCTAGAACTCAGTTTGAGTGAAACTCTTCCAGGGATCTTTCGGTACTGTTCCCGTTCTTGGGTTATCAGGGAGCGAGTCCCTGGCTAACGTTAGCTTGGGTTGATGGTACTGTAGCACTAGGTCTGATCTAGGCAGAGGCCCCTGAATCCTGCCTTAGCAACAGAACGGAGGCTTGAGTGAACACTGTTGGGAATTACTTCCTGCTCCAGGGAGAATGTATGGTAAAGCAGAAATCCCTCTAATTTGGTTTGAACATGGTCTCTTCTCAATAACTCTACAGTCATGTGTGCATGTTGGGGAGAAGGAACCAGCAGATAATTGGTCTACTTGATTATGAAACTGTATGAATGAACATAATATTGTCTAAGACCAAATAAGGTACAAAAAAATCTACTCTTCTTCCCCCTTCTCTAGAGAAGTCCAGAGAACATGGGCAGGATTGATATTTCCTTTTAGCCTTCTTTGACAAAACAGGCTTCAAGGAGCATGCAAGTAATGTCTCTCTGACAGTTCAGGTCAGGTCCCAAATTTAGAAGCAACAACCTTGCATCAGAATTGCCAGGGATTCTTGGCATATGAACTTGTGAGCACTGATGCTCTCATCTGCACATGCAAAGTGGCATTTGGCTACAGTACTTTGATAAGTATGTGAGCAAATGAAGCAACACTTCACTGTAGATACACTATAAAAACGAGTGTTACCTAGGACTCCTAGAGTGAATTTGGCTCCTTCTCATCAATTTCTCCTATACTAGATGATCAGCTGAACTCAGAGGAAAAGAAGAAGAGAAAGCAGCGGAGGAACAGGACAACCTTCAACAGCAGCCAGCTGCAGGCTTTGGAGCGCGTCTTTGAGAGGACACACTACCCTGATGCTTTTGTGCGAGAAGACCTTGCCCGCCGGGTGAACCTCACCGAGGCCAGAGTGCAGGTAACAAGCTGTGGGAGGCCGGCACTGTTTAAAAACACAAGTTTTAGGTCTCAGACTGAAACCGGTGCTAAAAAGAGTTACAAATGGTCAGCACAAGACAGAATCCAGTTTCTAGCTGCGTTTCTTTGGGCAGCATAGTATTTTCCAAAATCAAATCGAATGCTTGTAAGTAGGGCAGAATATTCCTTGCTGCAGGTCCTGCTCCTCGCCATGGTTTCTGACCCTTCCAGACTCACATTGCATGCATGTTACATGCATCATCCTTCTAAGCATCCGACTGTGTACCCTCGGCCTTCCGTTTGGGCTCAAGGGTGGCAGAAGAAATGAACTCCCTGTCCCCCACATCAGCTTTCCTCCCCAGCCTTTGAGAATGGGCAAATCTTCCAGAAACTTGGCATAAGCAGACATAACCGTGAACACTGGTGGAGTGGGAAGTGAATACTTAGGAACTGAGTTAAGAGCACATTTAAGTGGATGATTTTATTTGTCCTGTGAAGAGGCAAAGGGTAAGGGCATGTAAGACAGGGTAAAGAGATAACAGCAATTCTTTCTAATATTAATGCCAGAGCACATCAACTGCAAGCCAGACTCTAGAAAACAATAGACCTGAGATTAACAGTAATAATAATCATGATAGCAATATAATAACTGTTGCTACTTGAGCCTGTATATGCCAAGTAATGTTCTTTACGTAACTAATCTATTTTGTCCTCCCACCAATCCAATGATGTGGGTAGCATATGCTTCATCTTGCCGATGAGGTAACCGAGGTGCAAAGCCTCCTGCACAACGCCACACAGCTAGGAAGTGGCTGAAATAGGACTGAATGCAGACATGCAGATCCAGAGTTCACGCTTTTAATCACTATGAAAGACTTTGAATAAATGAGAGTCTACTGGCTAAATGCTTTTTCAAGTAGTGCTTTGCTATCTTTGCTGAAAGATCTTATTTTGTCTTCCATATTGCCAGTGGCAAGCTGTCGTTTGATAAGGAAGATGGGTCAAATCCGTCTTGTCTTCCTAAAGGAATTATTGTTTGCATATCTGCGTTCAGTCTGAGTGTGAAGGATTTCTTTCTGCAAGTGATAGTCTTCCTGAATGATGAGGACTTGGGCTAGACCCCAGGGCCCTTGCCTCGGGTAGGGACCATGTCTATTCCACAAGGAACAGTACACTGGGAGAGGCACTTGTTGAGTTGATGTGGAGGTCTGGGAGGTCCTGAAGAGAAAGTGGAAAAGAGTTTTCACCATTGGGAAATAAGGATTTCACCTAAAAGTACTCCCCAAGAGACAAAAAGAAAAATGTGAGTGACAAAAGTAGGAAGAGGTATGGGCCCATGGGGCGCCTGAGGATGGGTTAGGGGGAAGTGTGAGTGATAGTGCTCTGGTGACTGGTTGGCAGTCCCTCAGGGCTGGGGTGACAGTGATCCATGGGGACAGATCTCAGCCTTGCTCTCTCCATCCCGCCATCCAGTGCAGAACTGCGAAACATGCCTCCCCACACTCTCTTCCCCCACCCTGCCTGCCGCAGCTCTCTAACCATGCTCCGAAATCCCTTCTTCTCTCCTAAAACCCCCCATATCATTTATGCCCCAGCCTCAGCCTGCAATGATATAATGAACAATTTTAGACCAGTAATCCACAGTCCCTGAAATACCACTTTTGCTATAGTGATCTGAATTTTAAAGAGGGAAATCTAGATAGGGCAATGGTGGAAATTTAAAAAAAATGCAAAAGAGCAATTTGGGAGTTGGAGACTATCTTGCCCCTTTTACAACAGGGACATTTCTTATATGTTGAAACTATTTCTTTCTTCCTCCTTTCCCACCTTATTATGCTCTAATAACTTTCAGAGCTATGAATATTTCCTAAGTGAGTAGAACAGTATTCTCCCTCCATGACTTTGTTCTTTTTCCATGAAGCCCTTCCCTCTACCAGTCTAAACCAATCCCTCTGACTCTGGGCTTCTTTATATATGTGGTATTTATCATAACATGGCATGTATTGTATTGAGTTGCATGTGAGCCAACTTCCCCCATTAGACTGAGAAGTCCTCTTGGATGGAGGCCATGTTTGATTCGTCTTCACAAAATTCGCTTTTTCCTCCTCCTTTTTCTGCTTTTTTTCTCAAACATTTATCAAGCAACTCACATACTCTTGGACCTGTTTTTGGTTTGCTGGAGATGAATAAGACAATAACTCTCTCCATAAAAATGTTTCGACTGGGGCAGAGAAGACGGATGTACAAACAAATACACATGATAGTGTAAGATGATTTCTAAATTAAAAGAATTAGTGATAGACCAAAGGAAGGAATGATCCCATCTGTCTGGGAGAAAAGAGAATACATATTTATTAAGCACCCATTCTGGGTCAATGCTCATAGCTATCCTATAAGTAGGTATTTTTATTTCAATTGATTGGGGGACATAGGAACAGAAAAATTAAATAATTATCCAAGGATAAATCTTTAAAGTAGTTTAGCCAGTGTTTTTATCCAGCTCTATTCAACTTTTAAGTTATGTTCAAAGTCAAAGTTGAATCTTGAAAAAAATATGAGCTTTGACACCAGGACAAAGAGTGGATGAATAACATAGGCAGAGAGAGCATCTAGTGTGAATATATGTAGGTGGAAAATACCCTGACACATTTGGGAGTCTTCAGGCAATCTTGAGGCCGGGAGAGGAGCTGGAATGATAGAGGGTCAGTGCATGAGGTCAGAGTGATGTGAGATGTGGCTGGATTGATGGACAAAGAGCTAATTCCTGAACAGCTTTTGTTCTATGGTAAGAAGTCTCGATTTTATTTTGTGAGTAATGGAGATCCAGTGCATAATATAAAGCAGGGCATAGATATAATTTTTAATATTTTAATATTTATGTTGATAACTCTAATAACAATGTGAAGGCCACCTTAGATATAGAACAGACTGGAGTCTGGGAAGCCAGGGAAGAGATGTCCAGATTCTACCTTTGCTGATTTCCACCCAGGCCCTTCAAGCTGCATGATTCTATGGGGACTGGTCTCATGGTATTTTATGTGAATGTTGCCTCCTCAAACTGTGCAACTGCTCACTCCATATCATAGAATTTCCTTCTCCCATACCTTGTTATACGATGCTATAATTGCTCCTAATATACTTGTTTTGCAGTTTTTCAAATTGACACCCTCCTTTAATAGATTGTGAGTTACTTAAAAGTAGAGAATAAATCTTTCTCATCTTTCTCTTCTCAGCATTTAGTGTAGGGCCTGGCCCACAGCAGGCACTTTATAAAGATTTCTTGAATGAGTAAATTGATGAATAAAAACTCCACTACAGTCTAGAAGAGTTGTATGATCGTGAGTTGGATGTTCTTGAGTTCAGAAACTCAGCCATTTATTATTTTTGTAAACTTCAAGAGATTACAGTCAGGCATCACTTAATGATGGGGACCCATTCTGAGAAATGTGTCATTAGGCAATTTCATTGTGTGAACATCAAAGAGTGACTTACACAAACCTAGACGGTACAGCCTACTACACACCTACGCTGTATGGTATAGTCTATTGCTCCCAGACTACAAACCTGCACAGCATGTTACTGTACCGAATGCTGTCAGCAATAGTAATACTGTGGTAAATATTTGTGTATCTAAACATATCTAAATGTAGAAAAGGTACAGTAAAAATACGGTATTATAATCTTATGGACCGCCATCGTATATGAGGTCCATTGTTGACTGAAACACTGTTATGCAGTGCATGACTGTATTTAATCACATTGAACCTGTTTCTTCAACTCTAAAATAGAAACAATAAAACCCAACATATGGAATTGTCATGATGACTAGGAATGATATATGTAATGTGCCTTTATAAGTTCCTAGCTCTAGTTGCACTTAATAAATGATAGGTTTATAATTAGCTGTAGCAGATACTATCAGCACTGCCCATATCCATTGAACCCTACAATTAAATGCAGTTCGGTCAACTTCCAACCTTTAGGATGTATCTTTCTGTGCCAGAAGTTTCTAGAACCTCAAGAAACTGCCCTGTCTTTTTTTAGCATTCCAGAACATCCATAACTGCTGACTGACAGGAACCAGTGTATAAATACCCAGCTCCTTCGCCCCTCAGGAGGGATAATTCTGAAGCGTGCCTCCTACTCTAGGCTTAGTCTTCAGCATTTCTGCAGGACTGAGCTACCACAGAGGTAGCTGGTTTAGTAGAGCACTCTTTAGTGGCTGCTTTTTCGTCTCTGTTACTTCCTTGCTCCCCTAATGGCATTCCTTGCACCTTCCAAAGAAATCATTTTCTTCTTAAATCCTTGTCGGAGCATCTACTTCTGGAGAGATGCAGGATTTTCTTTAAATATCTAGTGAACATTACAAAAGCAGATAAAGTTTTTACATTTTGAAAAATTTTTAAAAAAACTTTTAGAAAAGTCATTGTATTTGTGTCAGGAGCCTGATGAAATTTTTCTTCTTTTTCTTGATTACAATTACAACGAGGATTATAGTCCATATTTCGCTGTCCCATGAATTAGTCACAGATTCCATCTCTGGAGGCTTTATGACTGGAGTACTTCACAGTCCTGCCGTAGTAATATTCTTAACCCTTAAGACATGGCCCAGCAGGGAAGGATTATGGCATATTTCTATTGACCTAAAAAGAATTCCACATCCATCCCGTATCTTCCTTGGGAAGGCATTATGTATTAATAGTAAAACCAACCAGAATTGTATTCATGTAACCTCTTCTTTGTTATTCCCCTCCTTCCTCATGCCCTTCTCTCCTCCTAACAATCTTCCAGGTGTGGTTTCAGAACCGAAGAGCCAAGTTCCGCAGGAACGAGAGGGCCATGCTGGCCAATAAGAACGCTTCCCTCCTCAAATCCTACTCAGGAGACGTGACTGCCGTGGAGCAGCCCATCGTACCTCGTCCTGCTCCAAGACCCACCGATTATCTCTCCTGGGGGACAGCCTCTCCGTACAGGTGAATGACTGGCCCACTCTCCCTTGCTCCACTTCCACACGTTTCTCAGCGGTCGGGCACCTTTAAAGCTGGCTGGCTGACATTTCTTACTGGGTTAACCTCTTCAGAGACATTCAACTCGCTGACATCCCCAAATTTTCCCAGGAGATTACTAGTTGCCCCAGGAGCAGGGTTTGGGGCAGAAGAGAGAGGGGCAGGCCAGCAGCAATCTCCTCTTGGACTCAGGAACTCTTGCAAAGGTTTCAATGATGGGGAAGAATCTAAAAGATCATTAAGCTGTGCCCAGTGTCTCTCTTGCAATCACTCTGGAACAAAACTTCACCCTTTTTCCAAATTTAAGATAGATTATGCTCAAGTAGGGATTTAACTTGTAAGGCTCCAAGTGTAGAACGGAAGGCAAATTTCACAGTAAAACTGATTTCAAAATTTTTTTAAAAACAAAAAGGAAGGAAGGAAGGAAGAAGGAAGGAGAAGGATAGAGAGACAGACAACTGAGAGAGAAGGAAAGAAAATCCAAGTTCATTCTGATCACTTTCATGGCCACAGTTCTTTGTCAGCAGATAGTGATGTCTTATGATCCCAAATGCCTTCCTATTCAATTGTCAGTTCTTATTTACTTGTCTGAAGGTTTCTTTGGGGGTTAATGTGTGCGTGTGCGTGTGCGTGTGTGTGTGTGTGTTTCTTTTAAATAAAAGAAAATATAATTTACACTAAACTTTTATATTAAAAAAGGTGAAAATTTTTGAAGAAACAGATAACAGAGTACTATTTTAATCTCGTAGAGAGGCTTTTCACCCCCATTCATTATATGTTCAGAAAATACAGGTTATATGCCAGAGGGAAGCTGAGATGCAAGTGCCTAACACCTTGAATTAGTCGAAGTGCCTTTTCTTGAACCTAAACCTAAGTACTCTGAGAAACCAGGTCAAGGCTACATGTTCTCTCTGGCTGATTTCCATGGAGGAAGAAGTAGTCACAAATTCATTTACGATGCTTTTGTTTACCTTTTTGTCACAAAGGTTAATTATTTGTTTAAGGAGAGGTTTTCAATGAATTATAGGAGATTATATTCCAGCTGAGGTTGAACTCCTGACATGAAATGCACATTTGTGAAATGCAAATGTTTTTCAAAGGTTGATCGCTCTAATCAAAGCAAAAAGCCTCACCTAAATGTTCTTTCTGTTCCAAATCAGTTCCTTGAGAGAAACACCATAAGTGCATTTGGAAATTTCTTTTATATTCGCTGTTGTGAAATTAACCTGAATTACTTTGGTCATAATACTTAGAGACCTTGTGTTCAGGAAAGTCCTATTCTGGGCTCTGTTGCATTCAGACATGGCACGCCTTGCTGATTTTGAAAGATTAGTTATATCTGTGTGTTCTATTTAAACTGTAGACTCCTCTCCCATAAGGTTTAGTAAAAATACATATCGAAGACCAGTATGACATCACATATTCTTTAATATTTTAAATAAATGGAAGGCTGCTTTGTTTTTCTCATAAATATTCGTAGTCCACAGACCCTCAAAATGTCTTGGGAAGTAGGCGTGGTTCAAAGCCTGATGTTTAAGACCTCTGGTTTGAATTTGGTCACAACTAGGATGTGTTGCTCCTTTTGTTGTCTGGGTCCTCCGTAGAAACTTTTCACTCCAGCTATAAACCATCCAGATGGCTGCCACGTGGTCCTTAACACATTAACTGCCATGTGAGTTGTATTTAACTCACACTAGTTTAACTCACGAGGCCTGGGGCCTGTGAAGCATATATAACTCACACATCTCTTTACCTCGTTGATGTTCTTATTGTTACAATTAATATTGACAATTTAATTCTAAAAACATGGATTGTGTGTGTTGCATATAACTCACACACAGAAAACAATAAACAATAACAAATTTTTCATTGAGTTATAAAGAATTATTTTGTTTTCTAAGTTTTTAATCTATTTTCTTAATAAAACACCATGGCTCCAAGGAAAAATTTTTTTTTTCTAGTGCGGCAGTCAATGCGTTAACAGTGAGAGGCTCACAGTACACTGCATAAGGGGATGAAATCCTTCCTGAATTAATACAGGGTTGCATTACCTGAACCTCAGCAGAACTTCAAGCCTCATTGTCTTCATCGTGTGTATTTTGTAGATGGGCATCTAACTGAAATTATGAACATGGCAAAATATGTGTGTTTTTTTGGAAATATTTTAATTGAAAAGATTATGTAGAAACACTAGATCCATTTTCAAAGACACGCATAATTCTACCATCTCGACATAACTAGTTGGTTCATTTTTGTGATTTAGAGTTCAATATTTTATATGGGTGTAGCCTTAGTGTACATATTATTTTGTATTCTGCTCTTTTTACTCAAAATCATATAACCTAGTACTTTTTATTCATTTCATGGTATGCTTTTATATAATTTCTCTCTTAGATACAGACTTTGTAAAAATTAATTAATTAAAACAATACCATAGAATCTGATTGTTTATATTTTGTTTGAAGAATAAATTTATCTCCAGATATAAGTAGAAAAGTGATGATTTAAAGTAGTAATTTAATTAATAATAATGTTTTTTGACCCAATGTTGACTGGAGTGTTTATATTTTGGTTAATTTCTAAAAGTGGCAAAAAGCTGTTTTGTTACTTGGAGATTTTTCTGCTATGTTTAGAACCAAAACATGTTATGATTTCACACTTTGAAGCTTGGTAGGAAATAATAACTATTGTAAAGGAAATATGAAAGAAAAACAAGAGAGAAAAAGCAAAGGAAATGATAGATATGTTGTATCATGGAAAATTTACTCTCTGTTCCTGTTGGTGATACTATGTCCAGTTAGTTATCTCACGTGTGACCTTCATTAAAAGGCATTTCTCTTGGTTAATTCCTGGAACACTCCTGTGTGATAGCTCTGTCCTTGCTCTGGCTCCAAAGAAGAAACTGAACATTCGCCCAAGTTTAATTCTTCTTCAGCAAGCAGAATTAGAACTAGTGGTTGTGATCTCTGTTTTTATCCAACATATTAGGCCACATGACGACATTTTCATTCAAATTTAACCTTGCATTGTCTCGAAATCAGTAAGAAGGCTGGAAAACTATCTAAACAGCCCTTTCTGATTCAAAGTCCGTCTCAGATCAGTGACACATGCCTGTAGCTGAGGTCCACGTTCTGGGGTATGTGGGCATCCCACTGGGCTGACAGAAGTGGCTTGGTCATCCAACCCAGGGACAGTGAGCATTTTTTTCGGAGAGGCTAGTTTGCTGACTTCCACAGCTCTCCCCTGGAAGAAGAAAGGAAGAAACCAAGGTGCAAAAGCAGTTATTTGCATATGGTCAGAATTATGAGTTGGAAAATAGCCAACACATTATTTTTCTGGATGTCTTCTACACCCAGAGTGGTGGCTGTATAATTTACTGTTCAAACTGGGACTCTCTTGAGAGCGAAAGGGAAGTGCTATTAATAATTACAGCAGCACAACAGGTATAAACCAAGGGCTTCCCTGGCAAACTCCGACGTATAGTTCACTCTAATTATAGCACATTATAAGCTCATTCATTCCCTTGAACTCCTTAGTGGTGACGATGCCAGGCAGGCAGCCGAGTCACTAGAGGGACAAAGCGCTCCTGGACATGGACACGGCCGCCCTGGCAGGTACCTTCTTTGTGCACCTGCAGCCAATTGAAGGATGCTTCCTTTTGGCCACACACCCCCATTGCTTGACTCAGAACTATTTTTCTTAGGCAAATCTTGAGAATGAAAGCACACAAAGCACCAGAATTACTCAGATTCACTACTCTTGTAGTGCTTTGCCTCTTGGGTGGCAGAGATCAAGCAAGTCCTGGACTTTTTCTCTGAAACGAAGTAGCCAGGAGACCTTTCTCCAGAAACACCCTTCCCTGTGGGAGGCGGATAGCGAGTGGCCTGGCTTTGCAGTACTGGCCTGGAGTGCCGCTTCCAGAGGGAGGGCTGGGCTTAAGAGAAAGCTAGTGAGAGACAGGCCACAGTTTCCCTCCCCCACCCTCCTCCTCCCCTCATTTTATCGTGGTCACGGTGCTGCCTGACATCTGCTGAACGCATTTGGCTCATTTCTCCCTTTCACACTTTCAAAAATAGATCCTCGTCCCTCCCAAGATGTTGTTTACACGAGGGGCTTCATAACGGATTCTAACGGAAGACACTGAAAAGGTAACTTGTCAGAGGGGGAAGAGGGTGGTGCTCTGGGGTAGGGTGTAAGTGGGAATTAAGTGTGCGGAAGCAAGTGGGGGTTGCAGTCCTAGAAATGTAAGCAGTAAGGTCCTCGAGTGGGGAATTCTATTGGAAAGCAGAGCTGCAGGAAAATGAATCCATAAAATGAAGGCTAGTGTGTGCTAGGCCAGAACAGGGCTTCTCCAGGATTGCTGTGCACAGGGGTCACCGTGCAGACCCTGATTGGCTAAGTCTAGATTGGGCCTGGGAGTCTGCGTGTCTGACTTGCTCCCAGGTGACACCGATGCTGTCGATACTCGGGTACACACTCTTGTGTAGTGAGGCTTAGGTGACCACAGGGTATGGGACAGGGGTCAGAAGAACTATGTTCTTGTCCTGGCACCTGCTGCTCCTCAGGCCAGTTGGATCCTTGATTTCTTATGTAGCCTCGTATCTAAAATTAAGTCAGCAATAGTTTCCCTATTGCTTATCTTACAGGGGTGTTTGGAGCCTAGAGGTAAGCAATGTGCACTTCAAAAAAGAAATACAAGAAAATCTTGCTGCAATGGAAAGATGCAAGAGGCTTTATATATTAAAACATTTCTAGAGAGAAAAGTTAAAAATAGCAGAGCGTCCCTGTACACATAGTGCAAACTGAAAACTTACCAAGAAACGTGGTCTATGTGTGTCTGCATTAAGAACTATATATATATTAAAAAAATCAACATCTGAATTTCAAAAACAGAAATTAGGAATGGTTATTTAAATTGCAAAAGAGCACTTCCAAAAGGATTTATGGGAACCCTCTTTAAAAGTAAATTTCCTAAAAAAAACCCACCCGGGTATTAAATTTTCTTGGATGGAGCAAGTATACCTCTGCTCTTACACTGACAAAAGAACAAACCAAAGAGATGGTCTCCAATTTCTGTGCACCACAGAGTCTTGAAAGCCTTTGAGAGAAAAAAAATCCTGAGCTGGTAAAACACTAGGATCTCAGGAAGACTCACAGACTTGGCTGACAGATTGGTCTTTGGAGTGAAATTTTAAATAACTTGTCATTATTTGCTCAAAAGGGCCAAGTAGAAAACAAAGTTAGAGTTGAAAATCTTGTTGAGTATTGGTTTTTCCCCAAGCTATCCTCAATTGTTACGTGATTTGTAGGACTTACACTATGGGTGATTAGAAAACAGAGGGACAGTTTTCCATAAGTTTCCTAGCTTTAAAGAATACCATTTTCTGTACTTCCTCAATGTTTGACAGATATTTTAATACTTTTTTTTCTTACAACGACCTCTTTCCGGGTAGGTTGAAATGATCAAAAATGGTTTGTCTCCAGTGAAAACAATACTTTAACCCTGCTGGTGGTCAGGATGCTATTGTCTATGGCTGAGCTACATCTGCTAGGAATTTCCAAATAAGGAGATGGAAAAATTTCAAGCTGACTTAAATTTGTGAGCTCTGTGTAAGTCCCAGCGCAGACGTGCTGAATTGACAGATGGGATTCGAGCATTTCTTTTTAATCGCTAATTTCTTGATGCCTTTATTCAGCAATGTTGCTTCTTGGTCACAGACACAAAGAACGTTATTAAAACCAAATAAACATAGTGCTTTAGTCAAACCCTATAAACTCAGTTCCAGGACTCAGCTCACGTCTGCACCCTGCTTATAAGAATAAATGGTTTTTACTCGGAAGGCAAGAACATGCAGGATCTCCGTTTGTTGTTAAGCAGGCTCTTGGTTATTGTCATGTGTTGAATCCACAAATCATTTAGTTTCCATCTCACCTATTTATCCCAGTAAGATTAATTCTGTATAGGAAGGAGTGGTCATTTTACATGTTCTGAACTGCCCTGTAAACAGGTTGAAAACAGCCAATTACCCTCATCAGTTGTGGGCTTGTGAGAAAACATTTCAGGGTTCTCTTTCTTTTCCTAAAACAGAGCTTTAGAAGTGTCCAAGACATGGACAGCAGGTGGTCACAAACAGTCTTTCAGATTGACAGCCGCTCAAGGCTCTCTTGCTCCTGTCGTCAGTGTGGGAGGCAGATTCTCTCCATCTTCTAATGTCATTTTTAAAGCACGTCTAAGCTACGCTTAAAGTACCCACTCATTAATTCTGTAGCAAGAACTGCAACAAGTCTCACTTGTCACTGGTATATCAAAGGACTGCTCACTTTCATCTACACAGTACTTTTAGCTCAAGTTGAGAAACCAGACCTATGTCAAACTACTGAAGGGAAAACAGACCTGTAATTCTTTAGTATATGCACAAAATATCACTGGAATTCTTATTTGTAGGATTCTGTATTCTAAACATTTGTTAAGAGTCTGTGAATTAAGATGGCTTCTGTTCTATTATCCTACTTTTTAAGGCTATGGGATGCTGAAATAAGTTAGATCAATTTTTGAAAGTTTATAACTTTCGTAAACATTTATCAAGTAAGAGTGTTATCACCTGTCAAGCTCCTAGGGAATTAGAAAGTTCACTCATTAAAATTAACTGTTTTTTTACACTCACACCCCACTAACTTGAGGGATACCTATGAGATGTTGTCACAGACTTGCTAGTACAATGGTGTTCTTATAACAGCACCATGATATAATAGGACAGGAGCACTTCTCTGCTGTGGAAACACAGTCTGCCATTTAAGTGAAAAATGTCCCCGTGATAATCCAGTCTCCTGTATAATATATGATCCTAATTCCCGTTAATTTGTTTTTATATTGTTAGAAAGTGAATCAACATTCATCTCATTTGGGATATTACTGTCTTGTCTGCATTAGAGAGAGAAACTCAGTATTTCTAAGAGGACTTAGTTATCATACTATCTCCAAACTAGAATATCAGATGATAATGTTAGTCGACTCAAGTGACTACAGCAAAAATGGTTATACAATAGACAAACCTGCAATCACTACTATAGTAGACATTTCTGGAAAACAGTAACAGCATCTTCAGCAAACTAAAATAATTCCCCCCAAGGTTCCGATTCCTGTTGTCTACTAAGGAATGGAACACATCTTTGATTATCAAAGAAGCAGCAAATTTCTATTAAATAGGACTTTGCTTGTCCAGAATCTTAAAAGATGAAAAACATATCCCTCGGCCAAGTACTTAAAAGCACAATATTCCATGACAATCTATAATTTGCCATCGGAGAATTTTTCTTTGTGCTCTCTTATGAAGTTTTATCCTTCTGTTTTCAGAAGCCATTCAATTTTATTCTCAGTACTTAACAAATAACACAGATGATTTATAATTCCAGCTTCTCGCCTATGTGTTTAAAATGGTGCTAACTATGTATCATCTTTAGGGGTTAATTCTTTCACAGAAACCTGTCTGAGAAAGGTTGATTGGGTAGATTTTAAAATAATCTATGATTTAGGTACATTTCCCAAATCCAATAATCTCTTTTCTTAGCTACTTAGAGCTTTGGATCCTTGGTATGTCCTAGATTAAGTATAGGTTTTATAGGTTTGCATAGATTTTTGGTAGGGGTCTGGATGGAAGCATGTAATTCATATAGGAACTAAATATGATATGTATATGGGTTTTGAAAATATATGACATTTCTTGGTACATTCTAAAAAAAATAAACTTGTCCCATTTTAATGGGTTGTTCTGGTCATTTATCTCAGTTCTAATTTAAACCTACCTTAACTGGAGACTCTTCTGCCTCTGTCCCCTGGTAGGCAGTGACAGAAGTAATAGTCTATAAGTCTCAACTGTGCATAGTCTATCATATAAGTCTAAACTAAATATTTGTTCATTTTTTAGTGTGAAAAGATTTTTTTTGATGGATACAAGAAAACAATCATCAGCCCCTGCTTTTTTCATGTCCTCTTGATTTTGTTCCTTCTATTAAGATAGCAAAATTAACAGTAAAACCTAGTTCCTAAGAATAAAAGGATATGGGTAAGATATTTTTAAGAAATTGTTACAGCAGGATGACAGAGGTCAATGGCACCGAGCATAAATCACTTTACTCATACTGTATCTAGCTATCTATCAGTTTTTTGTCTATTAATTGAACACTTTATTCATTGAACGCTCTATTCATCGAACAATGAATATGTACTAGGTTTGCTGTCGGCTCTACCTGAGGAGTAGACAAGGGGACAAGGCAGATGTGATATATGACCTATGGCACTTAGAGTTGAGGACAGTGATAGAACCTAGGCAAATTATCGGTTAAAATTGAACTAAGTGCTAAAAGCAAAAGTCCAGGGTGCTATTAAAGAACCTAACCTTGTCTAGCAGGTTAAGATCATTTACACAGAAATGATGAGTAAGAGTGAAGCTGGGAAAAATGAAATAGAAGAATGCAGGATTATTTGGTAATCCGTCTTTCTCCTTGTTCCCCCCCCACACACACGCACACACACTCCCACTCACCCATACACATATACCAGTGCTATAAGGATTTTAAATTAAAGATGTGTATTTCTGGAAAGATCTAGCGATCTAGGACTAATTATATTTCTTTAACTTAATTTCTTGAGTCGATTGCTAGTAATGGAGCTGAAATAGGTTGTGATGAGTCTTGACTACGTGGTGTCCCAAATAAATATCAATGATATGTTCTCTATTTGTATAATAGCTTTAGTTTTCTCTCTTTCTGATCTTGTCACTTGATCCCCAGAACTTCCAACTCCTGTGTGGCTGACAAAATTCGATTGGAATGCAGGCAACAACCAACAGAGAAAGCACATGTCATTCCATTTATAAGTCTATCCGTTCCAGCCCTCAGTTAAAAGGGATTTTGCTAATCTTAGAAACAACTAGAAACATTTTCATTTAATTAAAATGAGTACCCTTTTAACTGCTTAGTATAAAGTAAAGGGTGATTTGCATCTGAGTCTATGAAATCGTTTCTTTTTTTCTTTAAAAGAGATTCGTGGGTGCAATTACCAGAAACCCCCCAATGACAAATTTCTGCCTCATGGTGTTTCTAAGTCTTAATTACAATTTCTGGCAATGAAAAACAACTCAGTTTTTTTCTCAGCAATAAGGACAGTGAGAAACAGTTACCTCTGAGAGGTCAGGAATGCTGAAACTGGAGATTTTGATCGTGTATCTAGGAGATTTAAACATTTCCAAAATAACTGACCCAAAAAGCAGTGTGTGCCACTTAAGTACTTTTGAGGAAAGGTTATAAAATCAAGGCTAATAGGGTTAGGAACCTCTTGATTTGACAATGCTTGGTGCTACCAACCAGTAAATCCAAAGAATGGCAGAGAAGTTCTCTTGGGTTGTTTGGTTCTTCAAGGCACACTATTTACCATGATATTTATTGATTATCTAAAATGTGTTAGAATGAAAGTCGGCTACCTAGAGTGAAGAAGCAAAAGCCCCCTTAGTTTATTTTCAAATGCCTGCTTCTCTTCCCCGCCACTCCCAAAGGCTGGGGAGGGAGGGAGGAAGAGAGATTAAATACTGTTTTAATTAGTCAGCCGATGAAACACCTGCTATTCAACTTGAGCCACTTTCTTCTCACACCCCAGAAATAAGTCATTACTCACCGTATCCAGCGCAGCGAGTACTTCTCGCTCCCCTTGCCTCGCTCCACACCACTTTCCTGTGCCCATCGAAACACGGCCGCTCTCTTCCAAGTGCCTTAGACTAATGCAGTCTAAGGGGCATTGAGGGACCCTAGAGGTCACCTAGCCCAACCCACCTGCGCCCACTTGCCCCCATCCTGAGAGTGCATCCATCTGGGGCGTGGACTTACAGCTTTGTGAAACTAATGCCTGTTATTCTCCCTGCTCTCTCCTTTGTCCCTACAGCGCCATGGCTACTTACTCTGCCACATGTGCCAACAATAGCCCTGCACAGGGCATCAACATGGCCAACAGCATTGCCAACCTGAGACTGAAAGCCAAGGAATATAGTTTACAGAGGAACCAGGTGCCAACAGTCAACTGAGGAAAAAAGTTATTAAACAGGCCTAAGAAGAAATCAAAAACCATAAGACACCTATCCTGCTCTGTCATTTCTTCATCTGCTGGGGGGGAAAGAAAAAAGTAAAAAGCAAACAAAAACAAAAGCCAGAGCTAAAATATTGGGACCATGGCAGAGAAAACAGGAGAGGGGCAAAATGAAAATTAGTTAACAAATGTTCCTCCTCCCTCTGGGATGCCACCACCGCTTGTTTCTGTGTGTGTTTATTTTGTTTTTCTTTCTATTCATGCTTTGCTTAATATACTCCAAGCTTCTTCAGCTAGGTTCAGCCCACCCACCCCCATGATTGTATGAGGTTTTTAAAAAAACTACAGCAGCCAAAGAAACTATATTTTATATATATATATATATATATCTCCAGAATGATTTCCCCTAGTCTCCTTCTTGACCTGTTTAAACCTCAGTGCCTTACACGTCCTTGTCCCAGTTCTCTCTACAGAAGCTCTAGGAGCTTTTGAAAAGCCAAAGACTTTCTGAAGAATCCGTGCTGGCCAGACATAATTCCCTTTCTCATTGTCTCCATCTTTGTTGGTCATGGTAAGGTTTTTCCATCAGCTACTGGAAAAAAAAAAATTGCGTACAACATCTGATCACTGGCCTGTCTGCTCCAATGTGATTGGCTGTGTCTGGCTAATTCTAAGCTCTAAGCTCAAGATCTAAGCTCTAGCTTTAAGCTCTAAGCTATAGATTGTAATATCACCAGCACCAGCACCCCTCACCCCACCCGAACAATCTTAAAGATGCTTGTTGTCTTTGAGTGATTTGCTGTCACAAGCTATTTGGTAGAAGAAATATTTTTCATTTGAGAGAGGGGAGAGAAATTTCTCTAGAAACACAAAGACCGAGTTATAAAAGGCATGCCTACATCTCTTTGGTGCCTTAAGGGTAGTCAGATGTACACATATATATATATACTTTATATATTTATATATTTTTTATATATATATAATATTGCAAGCTTGAGTTTGCAATTTTGCAAAGACTACAAAAAGCAAATTTCATACCATCACCACTGTTCTTATCTCTACAGTGATAAGACTTATTAATTAGGGATCTTGCTGCTTTTCTTTTTCTATACAAAATTCTCATTAAAGCCACAGAGCAATTGATAGGGCAGCTGTTTGAGAACAGGTCTCCTTTTCAGAGTAGGACTTTAACTGAATTAGAAACTATTTGAGGCTAGAGAAATGTCCTTGAGTTTGGAACCTGAGCCTTGGAGGAATGCTGATACGTTTGATCTATCATGGGAATTGCACTTAGAGAGAAGAGGAAAGACCATTCAGACATTCACCCCCTCTTCACTCAACAGGAATCTGAAAGACGTTATGTTTGAGTGGCATACTTAAAGGTTTGTCTAAATTCCAAAATTTAAAAGGCAATTGTGGGCTATTTTTATTTTTTAATATTTTAAAATAAATTTAGTGCCTAGGGCTGGGAGTCAGGAGTTATCTTTCTTTGTTTCTTTCTCTTTCTTCGTTCCCAGCCATGCTTTTTTAACTTGCCAGGTGGACTTGACCAACCATGTTACCATGCTGTGCCTCAGTTTACCCATTCATGAAATGGGTTTAACAATACTTACCTACCTCACAGGGGTGTTGTGAGGCTCTATTCATTTGCTCCTTCATTCTTTCCTGTATTCTCTGTATGTCCAGCACTTTGTAGCCATGGGAGGAAAGGGACTATGCAAGTGTACAATGTTAATGGAATGATACGGTACCTGGAAGCCTTGTTTTCTAGTAAGGAAATGCTACCTTGCTGTACATACTTATAATCTTGTATCTGGAAATGAGAAGTAGGTTTATATTTTCAGATCTCTCAAAAATCACACCATTTGACCAAAAGAATAATTTAAAACACACAGAACAGACATATTTTTAACTTATATTCTCATCCTGACCAGCTTGGTTCTCATAATTTTTAGTTATGAATGGTTAATAAACTTTAGATTGATTTTGGCCAAATATGCCAACTTTGTACTGTGAGTGACAGGCAAACTTTTGGGTGTAAGATGCACTTTTAGCACACATTTGTATTTCCCTTGGCATATCAGATTGAGCTAACGGTGATATTATTTCAGTCTAACAGCCACCAGTCTGAAAATGTATTTCAAATGTTGATTCTGTACTTCCTTCAATAATAGGAAGGAAGCCCATTTTATGCATTTTGCTTTTACCAACTGATTCCCTTTTCTTTTAACCCACTATTAAAACATTTCTTAGAGAATGGTTCATGTAGACTGGCTGAACAGCACACGTTACTTGCTTACTAAAGAGTCCCTCCGTTCATACTTTTGTCCCACCAGTTGCTGTGGATTATCAAGTTTTGAAGGAACAGTATATCCTAACAGACTGAACCATGCTTTGATTTGTGAAGTGAGTGCAATCCAAGAAATTGGTGAACTTTAGGGGTTTGGAGTTTGGGGAGAAGGACTAACAAAGAATTAGAGTTATAGGCAGGGAACAGAAATCATACATGAAAAGGTTTTATTGAGAAGGGGGAACTCTTAGGAGAGTGAGTAGAGAGACAGAGGGGCATGTAAAACAAACTTACTAGAAATTTTCATCCAGACATCCATTTCCAGTGGTGAACAGAAAAGCCTGAACTCATAAACCAAAAGGATGAATGGAACTGGGTGATTTGTCCAACGCCTTGGCCAAGTGATGTCTGTCAATATCATAGAGTAACCGCTGCTGGTCAGCCAAGGAAACCTTCATTGCTGGTGAACCAACACCAAAAGCATCTTTTATCTAAGCACTTGATCAAGAAGTATACATGTAGTGCAAGCACTCGGTTTTGTTCATTTATTATTGATTTTTTAAAAAATACAAGTTTGATATGTGATTCGAAGGAGTAGCCTTCTGGCTCTTAAGCCAGTTGTCAGCAGAGGGCCTCAGGGCCGCAAACTTCAAGACATACCCCTGTTCCTCACCATCGTCATACCCAGATACAGATGAATGCGTATGGACTGTCTGTGTCCTCAGTCTCTCCCCAATCAAGACGCTGATTTGTAGGGTACTTGGCAGGTTAAATTAAACCAGAAGAGGTGACTTAACAAGAAAGGGAATGTCATTTAGGGTATAAAGATCTCATAAGAAATGTAATATGTAAATTATATCTTGCTTTATGATGTAAAATATACATTGTTTGCGCTAGAATAGAAATGATTCCTTTTCAATAAAAAGAAAGAAGGATACTACTATGTCTGCTGTTCCATACATTGAGCCTGCTGATTCTTTTCTCTTTAAACTTCAAAAACACAGATCTGCTAGGATCTGAGATTACATGAAGAGGAATAAAGGTAAGAAGGGTTTATAAACAAGAAAACTTGTATCAGGGCATGATATTGCTTTCTATAAAACAGGAAAATAATGTGCTGTTCCTCAAAAACAAAGACAATGGTGGGAGGAAGAGGAGATATTTATTAGTACAACGAGTAACTGTAGAGTAGAACTTTTACGAGAGTTTAACATTTTTTTTACCAATGTGTTTAGCACCCACAATACCAGATGCTGTATGGAAAAAAAGACTTTATATAAAGCACAGCTGTTTATTTTGGAATAAAGAAGTAGCAAAATAATATTTCTTAGGCACTCATTGTGTACAGTGCAGGGGGGTGTGGTGATGGGGAGAATAGAAAACTCTGTTTTCATACTAATTAAAATCTGGTTCAAAAGACAAACAACCCTAGCATGAAAAAATTTATGCAACAATTCAAGATCATAAATTAATAAGTATCAAGCAAATGGAGCAGACAGAAGGAGTCCAGAAGTGTGAGTCAGCTCACACTGTGAGCTGAAGTGGGAGAAGCGTTTTTTAGAGGAGCTGGGACTCGAGTTTCATCAGCAAGGATGTGGACAGGTGAAGAGGGGTGGTGGCTATTGAGACGGGGGAATAGAGAAGGCATCAGACAGCAATGCAGGAATGAGGAATCTGTGCTCAGGAAACTGTGGCTGGCTGGGCCTGGATGAGATGGAGAGTTTATTTTAAAGCAGAGTGGAAGAAAATACTAGAGATTGAACTTGAGCCTTAATCTTGCAGGGTTTTGCGTGTCACACAAAGGAGTTTGGACTATTGCTCAGGCCACAGAGATCCATTGAAGGTGTCTGAGCAGAAAAAAAATAATGCTATGCAAAAAAAAAAAAATGCGACTTTGGCAGAATTATTCCAGTAAAAGAATGAAGGTGAACTAGAGCAGAACAAGAACTGGAAGCAGATCAGATAGACATTGCTGCAAGGGGAACAAAACACAAAGGATGAATAGCTAACGTCCCGGAAGGAAAGAATCAATAGGACTTCATGGCGGGGAAAAGGGGAGGGAGTCAAAGGTAATACTGGTTTAAAACCTCAGGACTAGGAGAATGAATTGTTGACAAAATTGACAAAAAACAACAAAGATGGGAGAGAATAAGTTACAGGAGAAGATAATGGCAGTTTTAAATGTCTGAACAAAGCTCAAAACCCAAATGTAAACATCCAGTAAGTGAAGATGTGAAAATAGAACTTGGTACCAAGGTCAATGATGCAGATAGATGTTTGAGATTAACCTTTAAGGAGGTGACACTTTGAGGGACAAGAATGAATGAGTTTGTCTGGATGAGAAGGCGCCACTGTCACTCAAATCATTATTCCTGATACATGGCTTTTGGGAGTAGTTTCAGCCAGAGAGGAAGATTGGATTTTGTGGAACATCTACAGTTGGGGAGATGGCTACGGAAGTCAATTTAAAAGGAACTGTTTGAGAAATAGGAGGAGAATAAAGCTTTGTTTATTGTTCCAGAGCTAAGAGAGGTTTTCAGTAAGAAGAGAATGTTTAATATACTCAAGTGCTACAGAGAAGACCAGATAACCGGGGATGGAGGCAAGGCCATCGATTTAGTGACTTTCGAGAGCACAGTTTACTAGAGTGCTGGAGGAAAAAGGTTGATTTAACAAGTTATGGTAAGAATAAGCGCTTCTAAAAATGGAACCGCTGGCTTGGCATTATAAGATTTAACAAGGATTCTTTCAGTTGTGTGTAGCAAAAACTTATCAAACTAGTTAAAATTATAAAGAGGCTTTATTTGGAAAATGGCTCACCCAGCCCAGAGACTTGCTGCCAGAGCCAGGGCAGCTCCGGGGATCCTAGACCCTGGAACAAAGCCCACACCCTATCCTTGTCAGTTTGGGCTGCTGCAACAATATACCACAGGCTGGCCAGCTTAAACAGCAGACATTTACTTCTCACAGTTCTGATGGCTGGGAAATTCCAGATCAGGATGCCAGCAGACTCAGTGCTGGGTAAGGGCCCACTTCCTGGGATGGTCATCGTCTTACAGCCTCACAAGGCAAAAAGAGTGAGCTCTAGTTTCTTTCTCTTCTAATGATGACACTAATCCCATCATGGGGGCTCTATCCTCATGACTCATCTAAACCTAATTACCTCCCAAAGACTCTGCCTCCTGATACCATCCTATTGGGGGTTGGGGTTTTATCATGTGAATTTGCATGGGACAGAAACATGCAGTCATACCCAGAATCTCTTGCAGTTAGATGTGGTCTTGGGACTAAATTCTAGCCAATGGAATGTGAGCAGAAGTATTATTTGACAGCTTCAATCCTGGCTTAGACCTCTCCTTTGCACTCTTTGGTGCCCTTTATCTCCACCTTGTTGACTGAAATGACAACCTCTGATCGACTTTAGGAGCCACGTTTTAAAGACAGTAAAGCAACAGTGAGCCTGGGACCCAGAGCAGTGACTACATGAAGAAAAGCTACAACCCTTGCTGACCTGGAACCATCCTGGAGTGTTATATGACAGAGGAATAAAGTTTTAGTCTATTGAACCATTACATGATGTCTGTTAGTACAGCTCATCCCAACCCAACTAATACCCCTCCTTCCCCATTGCTCTCTCTTCCATCCCTCCTTCCTATGCTTCCTTCCTTCCTTCCTTCCTTCCTTCCTTCCTTCCTTCCTTCCTTTCTTCCTTCCTTCCTTCCTTCCATACACCATTATTTTAAGACCCCTTCTGTAACTCATAGACTTATAGTTCTCAACAATCAGGAGAAATTATTCTCCCACATTGGACATTTGAATATATAATATGTAGCTATGCGGCATCTGTACCCTTTGGATTATAACCTAATAAAGTAAATTGAATGTTACGATAAATGAACACACTAAATGACACCTTCAAGAAATTAATGCCTGATACTCTAGAGCTCCTGGAAAATATCTCAGAATGTTATTCTAGTTGTAAAAAAACAGCATACCTAAAAGGAAGATAGCCAGGTCATTGACAAATTGAAGGCATCTGAAAACTATTTCTTAGAGTCACATATTTATTTGCTTAGTGTCACTCAGTTAAGCAGAGATATAATAAGGCTAGCAATACTAGACAGCTAGAGAAACTCACACATGTGCACAGGAAGACATGAACAGAAATGTTCGTTGCAGCATGGTTTGCAATAACAAAATATTGGAAACAAATGAAATGTCCATCAATGGGAGAATAAACAAACTGTGACATGTTCATACAATGGAATACTATTCAGAAACAAAAAATGAATGAGCCACAGCTATACTTATCCACTCATAAACATAACTTTGAGGGACATGTTGCAGAGCGTGTTGCAGAAAGAGCATGACACTTTATATAAAGCTCAAAAATGCACACTATAATCATATATTGTTTGTAAACACATATGTATGTAGTAAAAATACCAAAAAAATACATGGGCATGAGAAATAATTTCAGAAAAATTCTGAATTATTTTAGAAACAATTTCAGTAAAAGCAGCTTCTGGGCAAAGGGGCAGGAAATAGAATTGGAACAGGTATACCGGGTTCTTCAAATATAATGAAAACATCTTATTTTCTTAAAAATGTATGAGAAGCAAATATGACAAAATATTAAAACTTGACAAAAACTGGATGGTAAGTAAAGCATGCTTATGATATTAATCTCTGCACTGTTCTGTGCCTGCTATATTTGAAAATTTGTTAAATGCAGAAAAAAAGAGTGGGCATGTATATTTTACAACCTTGGCAGAAGGAGATGCAGGATTGGGGTGGGTGTGTTTGTGTAATCCTCGTCTTTGCTCTAGCCAGGCAGAGAGGAGGGATATTGTAATATATTTTTAAGAAGATTAAAAAAATTTTTTTTGCGTGTAACTCAACTTCCCCAATCAAGCTTTTAAGCATAGAACAGTCAATGTCTCCGAAAGATTTCTACCAAAAACAGCTCCCTCAGTTGACTTCTGGGCCTAAATTTCCACCGGCAGAGAATTATTCCCACCCTCACTGCACAGTTTCCAGGAACCTCCCATTATCTCTGCTGCAAAGGAGGGGAAGGCTCATGCCATGCCTTGAGATGATGATTAGCCCTTACCACGACTGCTTGGTGGGAAAGGACTAGGACACCGAAGGTGCATGGGATGAGGGCGAAAGAGAAATACGTAGGCGGGGTATTGGAGCCCTGCTGCAGAAGGGCAAACACTAACGGGAACTCTGCAGAGGGGAATTTCAGGGGATAACATGATGTAATGGAAAAATGTGGACCTTGGTTCCAGTCCCTGCTTGCTTACTTACTTTCAGTGTCATCTTGGGCAAGTTACTTATCCCCTTGAGATTTTTTTTTTAATTCTTTTGTAAAATGATACCTACATTAGAGATTGGTGGGGGATTAAATGAGACAACATTAGTAAAGCATTAGTACACCACCCATATCATGCTCTAGGTTCCCTTTTCCTTCCATACTACCAGTGACAGGTGACTTGGGCTGTAGATCAGGAGGCCCAGTCTCTCTAGGGGACATGACAGAAGAAGACATTGGAAGATGAAGGAAGTGTAGCATGCAAGAAGGAAAAAAAATGCAGGAAGGAAAGAGGGACTGTATGGAATGTGTGACTGCCCTGCTCTTCCAAGAACTATATTCAAGATATTTTCCCTGTTGCTTAGCTACATTTTTTTAAAATTTTGTTTCTCAGTATTACTGGGGTATAAACGTTTTCGTTACCTAAATTGTTTTTTGTACAGTTTGCGTCAAAGTTGTAAGTGTGCCGGTCACCCAGATAGTGTGCATTGTACCTGTTAGGTGTGAATTTACTCATCCCCTCCCCACCCCACCTGCTTGATTTCCGATGAGTTTTAGTTCCATATGTGCACATAAGTGTTGTTAGAGTACATGTGCTATTTATTTTTCCATTCTCGCGATACTTCACTTAAGAGCATGGTCTCCAGTTCCATCCTGGTTAATACAAGAGGTAATGGTAAACTGATACCACTTAGCTACTCTTAAGTTGAGGGTTTTGGGTTTTGTCCTGTAGGTACAAATATGGCACTCAGAAGTTTAGAAGTGCCTTTCCCCAGCCCAATGGAAAGTCTGCCCAACAGTAACTGAGGAGACTTCTGAAGAATTTCTTTTTTCTCTTTAGCTGCAAAATAGCCTAGTCCCAAAGCAGTAGAGCAGAGTTAATTTTTGAATAAAAACAAATCCTTGGAAGTATTTTGTTTCAATCCCTTTCCCTGCCATTTCTTGTTAGTGCAATTCCCTTCTTGGCAGGGATGGGGTGTTAGAAGCAGGTTAGCCGTGGAGACCTTCCCTCCTCCAGGAGAGCAATCCCTACTTCTACTGACCTGCTCAATTTTTTTTCTTCCTCGTTATAGGTGAGTTTTCAAAGGGTCTATTTGAAGTTAACAGTTTTTCTGTCAGGAAGGCAAAAAGCAGGCGTCAAGTAGACCTACGATGAGTACAGAATTGTCCTTCTCTGAGCCGAGGAAAAAAGATGTCTGTCCTGGCTGTCATAGGTCCCTGCTGTCTGTAACACCACCTCAGCCCCTGCCTTCTCGGGGAAACAACGCCCCCTTTCCCATCTCACCCCAACGCCAAATAAATTGCTGATGGTCAAATGAGATTCAAAAAAATCCCAGAAATGTGCCGTTGACAGGAGATGCATAAAACACAAGGACAGAATTTTAAGATAAAAGTATCAGAAAATATACATTGAATGATTCTTAGGCAAAAGAAATCTAGTGTACTCATATTAATGACAGATAATATAGACTTTAATGCAAAGACCACTATTGGGGTTGAGGGGAAATCAACATGAAGCTGTAACAATTTTAGATAACACCTAACAACACTTAGTGACACAGCCTTGAAATTTGTAAAGCAAAAATAGACAGAATTACAAATATTATATAACTTACCTACAGCCAGTCTAAGGTCTTGTTGATCTGGCTTCTGGAGACCTCAGAGCAATTGACCCTTATCCTTATCCCATTGTATCGCATTCAGGAATGTACCTGGACTGGGCTCATATTGGTCTACAGAAACTGAGGAAAGCATTGCCTAAATGTACTGTACTGAACAGCACCTAGCAATCATACAGCATATTGTTTAACAGTAAATTTGATAGTCTCGGGAATATATTTAAATTAGCCTATGTTAAGGCCTGATCTGGTTTTATATGTGATAGTCCAAGGGGGCACAGCAGGTGGGCTTTCTGAAGACTGATGTGACCATTAGTCACTTAGATTTTATAAACTATAACTATGCAGAATTTTAGGGTGTGGAAAGTTGCCCTTCCATCTGTCCTAGACAATGTGCTATGTATTCTAACAGCACTAACTTCCTTATGAATCTCTTAGAAAAGTAAATTCGCCTTGATTTACTGAAGCAATGTCTCTGTTTGGTTTTTTTTTTTTTTTTTTTGCCCCCTACTGAATTTTTTTAAGTTGTGCTTGATTTTGCTTCCTAAAAAACTATTGAGTGGATGATTTTTGAGAAAAAGGAGGACAGAAAGAGGATACGAACACAAGAAGATAAGACATGTCAATTGTTGTCCTTTAAATTGGAGGAATTGGCAAAATACAGATTAGGACAGTCTAAAAAACTTTACCTTCATTTTTGGAGGACTTTACAAAATTAAAAAACTTACATGGCAGGGCTTCTGTATTCTTCTACTTGATGGTTTTATCCTCAGGCTGGTAGGCAGAAAGTTGAAAATGTCCAAGAGAATTCTGAGTCAGTTTCTCATTTCTCAACAGAAAAAAAGTGGAGAAATGTGAGATAGATGATGATATGGCACAAATGGATAGAAAGTTTGGCTACATAACTATATCCAAAGATTACATTTATTTATTAGCATACTTCAGAATTCTGTTTTAGGTACAATTTCACTGAATATTTTAATCAATTACTTGTAGAAAGGTAAAAAATTCTATGCTTATCAAAATTTCAAGTGACGTAAGCCTTGAAAAAATAGCTAATGCACTTGAATCACAGGATTCATTTCAAGATGATCTTCATTTTAAATATATATTAAATAATGGGTTAGTGGGCTCCTAATTCCAGAAGAAATAAAACCTTCCTGAAGCAATGTCCTTTATATTCTAATTTCCATTACAAACCTACTAGAATGGCTAAAATTAAAGAGATTGACAATGCCAACTACTAGTGAGGATGTGGAGCAACTAGAAACCTTATACCTTTGCTGGTAGAAATGAAAAATTACGTACTCACTTGGAGAGCAATTTGCTAGTTTCTTATCTAGCTGCACATAGTTACCATAGGACTGAGAAATCCCATTCCTAAGTATTTATTAAAAAGAAATGAAAATAGTTGCCTATATAAGACTTATACATAAATGTTTATAGTAGTTTTATTCATAATAGGCCCAAATGGGAACAACCTAAAGGCCCACAGTAGGTGGATGAGTGAGCATTCATGGTATATTCATAAAAGGGAGTAAGTACTGCTTGGCAACGACAAGGAACAAACAACTGATTCAGCAACAATATGGATAAATTTCAAAAACGTTATGTTGAGTGTAAGAAGACAGAGACAAAAGAGCACATGTTCGATTCCATTATGTGAGACTTTAGAAAGGACAAATCTAATCTATAGGAATGGAAAGAAGTTCAGTGGGTTGCCTGAGACTGGGATGGGAGGACTGGCTGCAAAAGTCATGATGGATCTTTCTGAGCTGATGGAGTTGTTCCCTTCATTGACTGTGTTGGTGGCTAAATGACTGTATCCACTTGTCAATCCATTAAACTATACTCATAAAATATGTGCATTTTATTATATGTAAATTGTGCCTCCATAAAGGTTGATTAAAAATAGTATGATTGTGAAATCTAAGAAAAGTAGCAGATAGACCAATGAAGTACGTAGTAGTGAAACAGAAGCTCCATGAATACCCCTGTACTGAGGGGTTTGAGTTGTAAGAAGTAGGATCTAGGAACAGATCCTACAAATCCTGTGGTTTGAGCTGCAAAGTAAGGGACAAACTCTTGGTCTATGTTGATTAATTCAATTAACTAGTCATCCACACCAACAACAAAATTCCCTCTATGACTTCAGAGAATATCGTATATTCAGAATTGTCTTCAAGGGATAAAGAACATTGACTAGGATCTGAAAACAAACACTGATAATCATTATTATGATATTATCATATTTAATGATATTTATACTTGTCTTGGTGAATAATATATCTATATATTCAAATGAATTTCCTGTAATTTGTCATGGTCTCTCATTGGAGGACAATAATGTTGGTACCAAAATACAAACTGAATATGATTTTCCAATATGAGATAATATGCTTGTATTCCACAAGAATGTGAATTGTCCTGTCAAATATGGTCTCATTCTATGTCACAGAATGACAATTATAAGGAAAACCTAGACTCTAAACAAAAATTAAAATTAAGAAAGATAGACATCATACCATGGAATAGGAAAGTCAGAAGATAATTTACATAAAACCACAGACTGACCCCTTTTGATTCTGCTTACATTTTTCCTGCTAAGAGTCACATGTCTGGTGACTTCTAGAGGCCAGCCTGAAATAGAATAATTGTATTTCACACTCTCTCCAGATGAAGGGTCACCGGTTTGAGTGATGAAAAAGCAACTTCTACATTCCATTTTAAATTTGAATCAGAGTTACATAAGAGGATAATTTTTAAATGCTCTTTTATACTATTCTTATATATTTTCAATGCCTGAGTGGCATGGGACCAACACAAGCGAGATGCCAGCTTCCAGTTGGCTGACACAGTGCTGTTCTTTGGGTTCACTGTGGACCTTGCCAACACACAAGTTTCTTTGAGTTTCTAAACTTTCTTATGGTAAAATCAAACTTAAAAAAGAAAAATAGAAAAAACAATATATTCTTCTTGTTGGGTAGTTCTATGACACATTAAATAGATTTCAGAATTATTGATGATGAATTTTCCTAATTTCGCTTGAAAACTTGACATGGAGTTTTGAGAGTGCTTCATGTTGTGCTGCCCAGCTGAAACTCTAAAACTTGTCCAATTGTTAAACCAAACATACCCCAGGTTTGCCAGGAATAATAATCTATTTTCTTCTTTTCTGTGCTCCATCAGGGTACAAAGCATGTTAATAAAATAAGCCAAAATTCCTCCACAGTGGGCTTGCAATCTTAAAGAGACCATTATTTTATATGGAGAGGGTCAAATATTTTTTTCAGGACCAATTTTCTTGCTGACCACATTGAGCATTGAGAAATCAGTGAGAGCCTTCCTGGGAAAAGTTGAATTGATGAGGGGAATTTGGCTCGAGAAAACAGGAAGTGGGTTTCTATTGCTGAACACAGCCAAGAGAGAATGGGACTCCTAGACCACATTGTTGAAGGTGCATGAATCATCCCTAGAGACAGTGACTGCCCCTTTTGATGTTCATCTAAACCCAAGCAAGGCTTACCCATTACTCCCCATTTAAGGACCATGCTAGGCTAATATTGGTGAAATTTTCTGCATTTTCTCTCTTTTCAAGGAAAAGATCAAGTTGGGAAAGACCAATTTAACACTTTTAAGAAGTCTTTAGTACAAACATATTTCATCCATTAGGGTAATGTTTTCCTCAGGCTTGTCCAGGAATAAATCCCAACCTTCTCCCCTTAAAATCCCAAAGACACAGCTGATTTGTTTTCAGTTGGGGCAATGAAATGTTTAAATGGGAAACACATGTCCATTTGGTCTGGGGAGGACATGCTAGGAAGCTTCTTGTTTATGAGGCCCCCACCCGGCAATAATCTGACAGCCACAGAAAGACTAAACAAGCAACTAGCAATTAACTCCTAAATAATAGTTCTTTCTGGGAAGATAGTGGATTTTAATTCCATGTAGAATACTTATTACCTAATATGAGGTTTAAATGGCTTCTTATTTTAAAAAGTAGGAAATGCTGTTAAAAACCTTACTAAGCTGTTGCCCTTCTCTTTCTTGGAACACAAATAATTCGACCTAACTGCTCTACCGAAATGCTCAGGCTCCCAGATTGCTGCCTGTCTTAGGTGGTGTTCCCATGTGGGTATTTCTGCCCAGCATTTTTTTTTTTACATTGATATGCTTTTCTAAATTTTGAATCCTAAGAAAAATCAGGTGAGAAATTGAGAAAATGTGTAAAGTGGTATCTTCTGAGAGAATTAAACTTAATAAACAACATAGAGAAGTGATTGAGTCAAAGGGGTCTCAGGAAGTGACGACATTTGGAGTCGAAGTAAACTTCCAGGTTGGTATTTTTGGTGCCAGGGTAGGAGCACCTAAGAAAGAAGTCATCACAGTCTAATCAGTCTTGATTGTAGCTGCTCCCATGATATAAATGTGGGCTCATGGCCCTGTGTGCTAATGGTGAGTCATTCTTATAAGTGAAATTAATATTAGTATGTTTAATCATGTGGAATATTTTATACAAATTCTACGAATTTTAGTGTTTCTAGAAATAATGTGTTTTGGAAGCAAAATATGTTAAGTCAGTAATATTGACATGTGATTCCGTATCCTGCTGTTAACCTTGTTAGATGATCTGAATGTTACATTATTTAAATAATGTTAATCATTTAAACAAATATGTTTTAGATATTCATAATAATGAATAAAGAGTTTAAAGAATGTTGGAAATACTTTAAGAATAGCTGATGACTTTTGGAATTCTTGAGAATTTCCAGAAATTCTGATTCCTTGTTCCCCAAATCCCTAAGATCAACACCTTTCAGAATTTGGAACACTAGTCCTAGGTGAATTTAGGAAGAAACATCATTCTAGAATGAAGTACTTGAGCCCAGGTGTTAAGTGCTGAAGCAAAGAATGGTGAAACATTCTGAACTTGGGAATTAGAAGAGGTAGAAATAAGCCCTCCTTCAGAGACTCGACCGCTAGGTGGCCTTGGGCATGGCACTGGCCTCCTGAGACTCAGCGACAGTATGAAAATACTAATACTTACTGGATTGTTGATAAGATCAAATAAGGTTAGGAATTCTACTTTGTACCCTTTCATGTACTCTGGAGTATAAATTCAGACAATTATCTCAAGTAATCTTTGCTAAATTTTGTGTGCCATGTATAAATTTAGGAAGGGCAATAACTAGGGTTAATAATAAACAATGAGTATTATTTATTAAGCAAACATTTGTTAGATATCCACAATAATGAATAAAGAGTATAAGGAATGTTGGAGGCCTTTCTTTGTCACGATGAGAGCTCTATTTGTCGTCTGTGGTGAATGTATCTTGCTCTCACTCTATAAATCTATATCTTGCTCTTGCTCTAGAATCCTAGCTTTCTCTCCTCAATAAACCTCACTTTCGTGTTTAAAAAAAAAAAAAAAGAGTGTTGGAAGTACTTTAAGGCTGACTGGGAAATTGGTAGAGATGGCTTTGTGGCCAGTTCAGGTGTGTATTCTGCCCGTAGTGAAGAATCTTCCCTATCTACAAAATAGGATCAGAAAGGGCGTGGCGAATGGCTGCCGGACTTGGATCTCTGGGAAGTTGTGACTGCCTCTAACTAGGCTCCAGATTCAGTGTCCTTTCTTCGTCAAATACCGGGAAATCTTTTAATACCTTAATGGGAAAACACAAAAAAAAGATCACCAGGAACAGAAAATCAAAGTTCGGGTGTGGCCCAAGACGGCTACCGATACTCATGGTCATTAGGACACCTTAACCATCCAGTTTTTCCACTGTTTCCAAACTTCGGTCATTGAAGTACCATTTTATACTTTCTGCAACATCTGCATACCACTTGTACTCTTATTTACTTAATATTTGTCTCTAATTTGGCCCATTTTTTAACTTAGCCTTGTCCCAAACAATAATAAACATGAAATTATTGATTGATGTGCAAATTATATTTCTCTAAGGCACATTTACATAACTATTACATATATCATAACACATTTGTACATAACCATGACACTAAACAAATGTCCATCTGTGTACCATCGAAAATCATCTCATCAACTTCTGGACCACACTTTGGGACGACTTACAAAGACCATTTTCACTGAGTTTGCTCACAAAGCCTGAAGGAAAGTCATCTCGTCTTTAGTGAGTAAAGGGAAGCAGACCTAGACAGTCACATGGCCCTGCACTCAGAAGGGTCCCAGGCTTGCTTCAATGCCCTGCTGTCAACTCTTGAAATTCTTAATTATTTTTGAATAAAAGACCCTACATTTTCCTTTTTTGCCAGATCTTGTGAATGATATAGCCGGTCCTGAAGGGGTAAAGGCATATGAAAGGATTGCATGAGAACATGGCTCGGTTGTGAGGCTAACATTTGTTTTTCATCATCAGCTTCTTTACAGTGAATCATTAAGTCGTCATTAGAAAAACTACCACCCTGAAACTATGCAAGACATCCATGGAAGATAAAAAGGAAATAGCCGATATTTATTATCCAATATTAGAGCTTGTAGTCAGGTTGGGGACATAAGATTGATATTCATTAAGAAATTAGATATTCTATAAATAAGAGCTACCTTGTTATGTTGTAGGTAATAATTATAATAGTAGTTTAGGAAAGAAAGACATCTCCGAGGGCAGGAGTGGTTGGAGAAGATGGGAAAGGGAAGGATTTGAGTCATTTAACAGCTCACACATCTATTTTTAGAATGTCTCTGCTAAGTGTGTCACGTAAAACCCTTCAGAGAGTCCCAGCCTCTCTCTCCAGCTTCATCTTTGACCAGACTCCCCAATTATGGAACTGTCCCGAACACTTACAAAACTCAGGTCACGATTATCCACGGAGGCTCAAATACCAAATACTTGGATATTTTAAAGTTATAAAGCGAGATAACAAACTGTTAAATAAAATACATTGCATTACCCTATGTTGATTATCTACCTTTGTGGCGGTCAGGAAGGCTAGGTTTGAATTTAGAATTCTTGGACTCCTGAGAGTTCCACTCTGGAGCATGGTGCGCTGCGGATCGCTGGCTCCCAGCCCCAGGCTTGCAGCTGCTCACCTTCTCTTCCTACATCCAGCTCCAGCCTGCAGTGCGAGGGGCCTCATACTCACCATGTGGACTCCAAATTACACATTCAAGCTTGTCCACACACCGTGAAATAGCTGCCTACTTCAGTGCAGGGTTGCTTACACCAGCCCCACGATCCACCTCTAGGAGGACAGGCCCTGGGGGAAACTTGTGCAGGCCCCTAAGTGGGTTTAGGGAACATGTCAGCAGGGAATTCTGGCTCCCAGGAAACCAAACTGTAGTCTGCAAAGTGTGAGAGTGTTGGCTTTATATGAGCCAGTCCTCTTGCCTATCAACTTCTTCTTAAGAGTCATGTAGCGGAGGAGAGCTAAAGCCTTGCCCTCCAACACACAGGACCTAGGACATAGACTGCCAATATTCTCTATGTTCTACCATTCCCCCAATTCCTCCTTTTCTCTAAAAAATGTTTATGAGTGTCTCTTTGCATATGTCATTCCCCCTGACTTTCTTTTTCACTTAGAACAGCCATGCCTACTCTGTTCAAGTGAGACGTTCAAATGCCACCTTATCTTCAAAGCTTTGCAAACTCTCTCAGGCAGAAATAGTTTATTTATGTTTTGCATTCTCTTGGCATTTCATTTATGCCTCTATGATAGCCTTTATTACCTTGTATTGTAATAACTGTCTTTCTCCCCTAGACCGTGAATGCTCTGTGCACGTTTGGTCTGTTATACCAAAAGAGTGGTGACACGTAGTATTCCCTTTTGCAAATATATTTACTAAGGGAATCACTGAATGAAATATACTCTTGTGGCCCCAAATGTGCCATGCTATGTAAAAGTTTATTTATCTTGGAGCATTACTGGTCTCTAAGAGTAGATGTAAGAATCTGCATGGCACCATCCTGGAAAAACTGGAAACACTCAGTCATCCAGATGTTTTGTGTCATGTGGATAAATCTCCAGATGATTGACTGAATTTTTCAGTTTTCATTGGAATGATTGGCATCGTGTGTATATAGCCTTGTGTTATCAGCCTTTGTACCACCCCCAGTCAGTTCAAAAGTTACTATTACAGACCTGAATGCTGAGCAAGCTGTTAATGGGACGCAGTGCTCTTCATCACATGCTACTCATGTGAAAGCTGACAAGTCTGGGTGCCAAAGGTGATTTCAGTTCATCAGTCCTCATTGTCATTATCAACTAGCATGTATTAGGCATTCACATGTGCAAAGCACATTTCCAAATGAAAGACATCATGACAAACATTAGCTGATGAGAGGGTTTTTTTTTTTTTAAGCTGTGGAGTCAACTTTCTGGAGGCCCTACCAAGTAATTTCATAAGTATTCTGCCTAAAGAGAGTTCAAAGCATGGTCTACATTTTGATTATTAAACTATCACTCACCTCATAAAAGTTCTGTTTTCCCGATTTCCCACTCTTTGTCATGCCCTTGTCCTTGCCTTTATCCCAAACTCCATTTATTGGGTGTGCATTTTGTTGTAAAATTTGCCACTTAGCTTGGGGACCTGAGGTACAGTGGAAACACAGCACGCTGAGAGTCACCTTGCCTTGGTCATTTGGTGATTTGAGGAAAGTCTTTCAGTCCTCAGATGCTCCATTTCTTGATTTGTAATTACCAGTACTTGTCTTACAGAGTTGCTGTGAAGACAAATGAGAGAATGTACGAGAAAGTACTGTGAAAACTCCTAAGCAATGTGAATATGTTAAGTATCATTATTATTTGCCTTATTGTATCTTTACATTTGATTTGAGTTGTTTCCTCTCTTCTAATACACCGTTAGATGGAGTCTGAGGAATTGTCCTTTAGGGTGTTCAGATGTAACAGCAAAATAGTAAAAAAAATTAACAAAAGCTTAATAAACATTAATGATGACGATTGGGATGGGGAGAAAGCCGAGATCATCCTTTAAGGACAGACAGGAAATTCGAGGCCTGAAATTTTCCAAAGGTTTCCAAGGATATTCCAGGACTTCTGATGCAAATTCCAAAGCTCGATGTGCTCCTTCTACCGGGCTGCCCCCGCCCAGAGCGCCTTCTCTGTTAAGGAGCTGTGAGGCGAGACCTAATTTCCCATGTGCTTTTATGCGGCTCTCACGATGGAGGAGCTGGAGAGCGGCTCTCACGATGGAGGAGCTGGAGAGCGTCGACGAGCTCGGGCGGGTGAGTGCCGGTGCTGTCCCAAGCACAGGCCATGGAGTCTCTCCCGAAGGGAGCCTGGGGGCTCAGGCATTGCTGTCCCCTGTGGGGCTGTGATAAAAGGCCAGCCAACAAATACAGAATTGTCCCTCTTCCTTGCGGCAACGCCATGGGCAAATGTGCCCTGGTGGCTTTTTCTGAACAAGCTTATTTGGCTGTCCAGTTCCCTAGCTTCTGAAGAATTTGAGAATATGGACCCTTAAAAAGCCCCACGTCAGGGGGAAATATAAGCACTTATTATGGAATTGACAGAGAAAGATTCAGAAAAGATATTCCTCAGATTAGAACTAGTCGAGGGAAAGGCCAGATTGCTAAAAAAGCAGTTTTTTTAATTGCGCAACAATACCACATTGTGGCTCTGGAAAGAACTGCACTAAGAATATGAAATGTCTAAAATCAGTTTTCTCCCCTGCAGCGCCTTTCTCCAAGGCACTGTGTGAATTTCATAAAAATAGGCACTGTTAAAAATAGAAAATTTGCTGAATATTAGGAATAGTTTCTTAAAAGTTTCAGAGAAGTATTTTAAATGATCGTATTTTATGAAGCTTTCTCTAATGATCCTTAAGGCAGATAGGAAACTCACGGCACTCTGTGTGCATGGCAATTGTCCAGATTATTCGTCTGTCTTGCCCAAAAGGTGGTAAATTCCTTGAGGACAGAGTGGTGTCTCTCGTGTCTCAAAGGCAGGCTAGGGTGGTGGGAAGAGCAGGTGCTCTAGCGAGACACAGATCTGAGTTTCCACACTCACTCTTCCAGGGTTAACTACATAACTTTAGGAAAATTACTTATGATATTCAGTTACTGCAAAGTGGGCATCAGAATTCAATCTGCAAAGTGGGCATCAGAATAACTACCTCAAAGAGTCATTGCAAGGAAGATAAGTTCATGGGTGAATAGTGCCCAGTACGTAGCAGATACTTAATCAACCTTTGTTGTTGAATATTTGAATATAAGATGTTCCTACAAAACACCTGCTTGCATTTTTCATTTTGAAACCTGTGAATGTAGTAGCTTTTCAAAAATGCAATTAAAAGAACTATTACAATAAAATTATCTCTTTTTATACCTCTTTGGTCCTTTCCTTTAATCTTCTCTTCTGTCACCTCTTCAGGAAGATGCTCCTTATATTGTGCTTACACCATTTTTCTGGCCTGTCTCCTTAATCTCTACTAATATGTCAGTATTCTCATAGCTTTACGACTTACAGAATATTCCCTTGACCTGAAACTTCTTCAACCTAATCTTTTCTTCCTCCACTTTACTAACGTAATTCTCATGTTGCCTTTCTCCTCTCATTTCATTACTATGAAGACATACTACAAATGTTCAAAGCTGGTTTATTACCCATCATGCTCCATGAACTAAATATACTCTTGAAGACTTTGTAATCACCAAATTTCATGAGCTTTAAAAATATTATCATTTTATTTCTTAACGTTGGAAAGAGTTAAATGTTCTATGTTCCAGATCTGGAACCACAGTTTATTAGTTTTATGTTATCAAGTGAGTCTCTCCAAAACTCTTTGGACCTCAATTTACAAATACATATACTTCACAGAGTTGTAAGAATAAAGTAAGACACTATATGGGAGTTCTTCTAAAATTGTGAAGTGTCCTACTCATATTAAGAATTATTACTGTTATTACTATTATCAGGACATAAGATTAATTAGAAACAAATCTTGCTCTGAAGGAAGACCTACACAACATAATTTAAAAATAGACAGGTAAGTACCGAAAGAGGCAGGATGAAACTTTTTTGGAAAACCTAAGATGGAGTGACTAGATTGGGGTGGACAAGGAGAAGGCGTTCGATTACTGCCTGTGGAATTGATGAAGGAATGATATTGATACAAAGAGTAGATATTTGAGTAGAATCTAAAAGGTGGAAAAGACCAATGATAGGAAGATGATTCCAGGCAAATAGCCCTGTAGGATATGCATGGTACAGTGCAAATAGAATATTCTGGAAAAGTACCCAAGATCTATGTTGCTCAGGGAATATATAACATTATTACATTGTGCTCATTTCCTAAAAATAAATTCTAGAATGGCAACAAAGACAACTGCGTGTAGGTATTTCCTTAGCCTTTCCCAAATTACATTTTAATAATTCACCTTTCTCCCAAATTCCTCCGGGATGATCTTAGCTAGGGGCTATTTTGTCCCCCAGAAAACATTTGGCAATAGCCGAAGACATTTTCAGTTGTCACAATTGGAGGAATTGCTACTGGTCTCTAGTAGGTAGAGGCCAGAGATGCTGCTAAACATCTCACAACGCACAGAGAATCATCTGGCCCCAAAAGTCAATCCTGTTGAGGCTGAAAAATCTTTTTCTAGTCTAGAAGAATCTCTTCCATTACCTTAACTCCATTCCCATGAGGAGTACTTTGGCCATCATTGCTTTATCTTACCTCTGCACTTTATTATCTCGTATGTCAATATCTGGTAACTCTTCACAATATTATTTTCTATTTCCTTTTCTCAGCTGGGGGGTGTGGCTTCTGTTTCCTGTTAAGCTCTTTTGACCAGTTTTTGAGTAAAACAGAAGGAGGCTAGAGGCAGAGGTTGAAGGCACACTGTCCTGAAGGTTTAGTGAGACACTGTGTTGGGGTGTTTGGGATGGGTGTAGCTACGCCAGCAGCGCAGCTCTGTCTTGGAGGTAGTTTAACCACTATTCAACTCTCCTCACCCATTTCATGAACCCTGGAAGTCCAAAAGCCCTCTCCAAGATTTCTGCAAATTTCTTGGCAAAGGTGGGATGGATAGTCAGACTGATATTCTTATGTTTATCTCTGCTTTTGCTCAAATTATCTATGTTTTACACCCGGATAGAAAATAGCTCCTTTCCTCTCGGGGCTCCCATTCCCACAGAGCATGCGTGCATGGGTTTAGCATGCGGATGAGTTAATGGAGGTAGCTGGGAGAGAGAAGACGGCTTCACACTGTAGAAATGGAAACAAGGTTTCATTATGCATTAGGCTTTCTCATTCTTAAAATGTCTTCATCTCCAGAGGACTCCCGCTGATCCTCCACATAAACCCCAGCCTCACACTGCCTAAGAGGCTCATCGTTCATTCTTCCTTTCCCTCTCCAGAGTAAAACAGTCGCACGCAGAGGAATCCAGCCACCCATTTGTTTCTCAGGCCTCTACCAAGGCAACGACCATACCTATAAGGTCTTACCTTCGAGCCCAGGCTGCATGCAGTATTTTCCTAAACAAAGTCATCTGTGTAAGAGAAGATCTGGAGCCAGCTATTATGATAGTAAAGTTCCATGTGCTAGGTGGAGACCGAGATGGAGGAGAGAGGCGTTATACCCGCGTTCACTTAGAACGCAGACGAAACCTTGCGGACGTGCAGACTGAGGGGCTTCAGACAACGGCACCATGGGCAGCAAGGGCAGCAGCCAGGGCGAACTGTGCCGTGGCCTCGCGAGGCAGCAGCCACGGACGTGGGCAGTGAGGAGGGCGGAGGTGGATGGAGGCGTGGCGGGGAAAACACAGCAGGTGTATGCTGGTGTCTGCAGGGGCAAGACAGATTCGTGCACCTGTCCGTCACTTCTTGGAGATTTCTAGACATAAATGGGAGAGACTGTAGAAGCCAGCGGTCCCCATGAGTAGGTAAGTCCTAAATTATAATGCCAAATGAGGCCTAAGGACATTCATGTTGTGCATGATTTAAGTGACCAGATGTCCTATTCCAGGGAAGCTTATATTCGAGTTGCCTTGCTTTGGGGTCAAGAGACATTCTTTATAGGTACGGCGTAAGTATGACTTTTTGTGGTACATTCACATATTTAATTTAAAAAGAAGAAAGCATTTCTTATTTATTATATTGAAAGTTAATTGAAGGTATACTCATATTTCTTAGTAGTTTATTTATAGTTTTACCCAGAAGAGTAACCCAAGGGAAAGTCCTCTGAAATCCAGTTTATGCCCTCCCCTACTTCCACTTTGTGAGTGCCATGGCTGTATGTCACCCAGCTGGAAGAGTATCTCTAATGCAAGAGACATGCTGGCCCTGAGAGGAAAGGAGAATCTGGTGCTATGGGAAACTGCTTTACACCGGGTCTCGGAGAACCCAGCTATCCTCTACACAGCTCTGAATGCTATAAATTCACATGCATGAGTGGTATTAAAATCTGGAAAACGAGTACGTAATCTTGGAATGCTCAGACACGAGGGACAAATAAGTATGTAAACATATACAATATATATATGTACATAAATAAATGCCTATCTGCTAGATTAAAAGTGTGGATCATAGCCTGTGGAAGTGTTTAGGAATTTAAGAAGAAAAATAGTTTTTAGCTGCTTTAGAAAGAATATTTTTATCTTAACAATAGATTATTTATCTATTTATTTATAAGTTGACTATATATTAATAATAGTTTGCTAATTAAAACAGATCACTGAAGCATCGATAGCGGACAACACTTTTTAAACTTAGTTCTTGTTATCAAGTGAATTTGAAAATAATCTGTTAAAAAATAGTTCACCATTCTGAGTAGTCATTTCTTCTGCCCTTGAGTTAAATCAAATTACTGAAGTTTTTACTATGCACTCTCACAGTGGCCAGTTCCAGGCTGAAGAGCGGCTCTGCTTTTCTGCAGAAAGATGGGGCGATATGGAAAAGAGTGCGCTAGATTGCAGTGCAATGTCTGGTTTCTTTCCATTCCGGCTCTGCCATAGAAGAGCTATTTTTGAACTAAATTAAATACTTCTACCCCTGGACTTCAGCATCCTCATCTGTTAAATGAGGACCGTGTGACCTCTAAGGTCTTGCCAGCTCTGTGATTCTCTGAGAATACTCGATTTCTTTCTCTTCCTCTTCTTTCTTTCACTCTCATTACTTCTATTCTTTCAGATGAGAATTTTGCCAGCCTTGTTTACTTATCTGTTTTTTCTTTTACCTTTAGTTTGCCCAACTTACGAGTGGAAAAAGTCATAGAAGTTCCCCCTCCAGCCTTACGTTAATCTCATACTGATTATTGAGGTGCAGTTTCACACTGTTTGAAGAGCAGAGGGTTTGGACTCTAGACTTGGGTTTGAACCCTGGCTCCCCTGTTTACTATAATAAATGTCTGACTTTGGGTGAGTCATTCAAACTTCTTGTCCACCTGGGGAATAGAGTTAAGGATGCCTTCCTTTTATGTTTGCTGTGAGAATGGCCCGATTTACTTATTTACACCAAGATACGCAGTTTTCTCCTATTGGGTTTCTTGTCTTCAAACAACCAAATTCATTCGTCAAAAAAATATTTACTGAGTGCTTCCTGTATGGAACAATGTTTCAGGAAGTGTCTTGCAAACAATGCTCCAATGTAAAAACATGAACATTTTATTACATTTGTTTCTGTGCACACCTACCGTGCCAGGCAAGTACTTGGTGAAGGGCCAAATAGTTTAGATTTTATGGAGTAGCAATAGGGAGCTATTTTACGATTCTAAAGGAGAAAGTGACATGACCAAACACGATTAAATGGGATTATTTAATTTACACTGGATAGAGATAAATTTGTAATTATTTACTGATTGTCTCCGTTCTCTTGCTTTTCCAACACAACTTTCACACTATCCCCAAACATACGAGTTGGATCATCTCATGTCCCTTACCTTAATATTCCAGCTGTTTACATGGTAAAGTCTATATTCCTTTGCCTGATGCTGAAGTGATTTGCTTTTCCACCTCCACACCCTGCTCACCTGCCGTGCAGCCTATCCTCCTCCAAGATCCCAGAATGTAGCATGACCCTTCGTGCTTCTGTGCCTTTGTTTATGTTCTTCCTTCAGCCTGTGGTATTGTTCCTCAAATTGGAATTAATCATATAATGATTCCATTGGTAACATTATTTGATTTCAAATGCCACATGTTCAATATAAACTTTTGCCAAAGTTCAAATATAAACTTATATATATATGTGTGTGTATATATATGTGTGCATGTGTATGTATATATATGTATATATATATATATAAATTGTTAAACAATTTAAAGTGCTTATGTATCTGTCTTACTGGGTTGTAAGCTCCTTTAGGGCAGAGATCATGTCTTATTTATCTTAGTGGAAATGGACCATGAATTTCCATTATGGTTTTTTTTTTCATGCTGAGCATACATTTGTGGACTGAATAAATGAATGGAAGAATGATTGACGGTTCCTGATGAATAAGCCACCATGCTGAGTTCTGTGTTGAATATTTTTTTAAAACCCAGTAAGTATGTGCTCAATAAAATTTGATTCATTTGAGTGTTCCTAAAGCAAAGAATTTCCCTGCTGAACTGGAAACTGCCTGCAGAGTAAGAACAAATGGAGTTTGACATGTCAACTAAGTAAAACAAGGCAGCCTTGGAGGAATGGAAAATGAGGAAAGAGAACGAGCCTGGGATCAGGAGCTTGGATTTCCAGGGCCAGGCTGTATACTGGCCTTATGACTCCAGCCACCTTGAAACATCTCTGAACATCAGTGTCCTCATCTATAAAATGAGGCATCTGATTATGTGATCTCTAAGGTCCCTTCCAGTGCTAACACTTCATGATTCTAAAATGCTATGAAATCATCAGAGTTGCTGTCAAACTCAAAATCAGATTTTGCCAAGGAGAACCCCTTGTGAATTGCTAGATGGCTAATAATCTTGACTGGACTATGTAACTGTTTACAAGAGAGAATATCAAATTATAATTCTTTTTTTTTTCTTGTCCAAGGCAAGATGATTGGTTCTGCAAATCATGCACTGTTCTTAGCTCAAATTCCTAGGCAAGTTTTATGCCCCTGCTCTGGTTAAAAGAGCATGAGTTAAGGCACATCTTCAATCTAGCTGGAAAATGTATGCCCCAGCTCTGTTTTAGAGGGCATGAATAGATGCACATCTTCTTCAATCTAGATGGAAAATGTGGCGTGCTTCAGGTTGAGCTCCAACCAATGTGCAGAGAATCACTTCTGGAATCATGAGAGAGACAGAAAAAAATAACCCTGCACAGCTTCAACCAAATTGGAATTGATATTTGTTGCAGAGCCTGGAGGCTTGCCTCTTGGCAGAAGTAGATTTTTCCCAGTTGGTTGCAAAAGTCTAATGATATAAAACAACAGCTGGCCTTGTAATTCCTAATAGACTGCATATGCTCCTGATACTTGAGAGTGACCATGACAGCACTGCCAATAGAGATCTCACCAACCCTCAGGAGATAGTCTCGTTCTTTTTGAAATCATATATGGTCTTGTGCATACATGTCTGTTTTTGAAGAATCTGGGATTAAAAGGAGAGACACATAGAGAAAACAAGAATAAACTTTTATTTGCTTAGGGCAAAAACTAAATGTCTCCTAATTCAATATATTAGCCATGACTGATTGCACTCTTTTCCATTGCTACAGAAGCCTCAGCATGGCATAATGGAAAAACCCCGGGCTTTGGAGGCAGGTGGCTCTGGTCTTAACTAGTGGCTCCTCAATTTACTAGCTAAGTGGCTTTATGGAAGTTACTTAATATCTTTTGGTCTGTTTATTCATCTGTAAAATAAGGACACATTTCTATTGCACAGAGTTGTAAAGAAGTAGGTCTTATGGTTGGTAAAATACATAGATACTTTATATATGCTATATTTCCTTTTTTATTATAAAAGTTCTGTGCTGTGATAATGCTATCTTAGACAATTTAAAGGTGTTGTTTTAAAGTTGAGGATGAAACTCTTAGTTTCACCTACGGAAAAGCTATGCAGCATTGTTCTCAAGTGAGTGTCAACTGCAGTGGTTGTCCAATGCCTCTTAGGAGGGAGACTCAGCAGGGCTGGCTTCATGGGTGTGCTTCCTGGGCAGCTGCACAGGGTCTTGTGTATAGAAGGGCCCCATGCTTGGTTTAATGCTCTGCTGTTGATGCCTTGAAATTCTTAATAATTTTTGAACAAAGGCCTTGCATTTTCATTTTGCGCTGGGCCCTGCAAATCATGTAGTCAATCTTGAGACTTAAGAGGGAAATTTAGTGCTATATGCATGCTTGTTCAAATTTATGGAAAAAAGTGCACATACATGGAGGATGTTCTACTTTATAATAAAAATAGATACATTAACATTTATGCTTTTAGTTTCAATGGATAAAGCTAATTCTGAGTTGGTTTTGTAGAGTCTAAATGGAGCACATTTCACATTTACATATGTAAGCATAGTAAAGATTGGGAGATAAACCAAAAAGTAGCAAAGGCTACTTACAAAGGCTCTCAAATAAAGATGATCAAGGGGCAATGAAGCATAGTGATTAGTAGCATTCTGCAGCTTAGACAACCTGGGTTCAAATCCCAGCTCTGCTTATTGGCTGTGCAACTTTGGGAAAGTTACTAAGCCTAATTTTGCCTCAGTTTATCATCTATAAAATGGAATAGTATCAATTTCATTGGGTAATTGTAGGGATTCCATAACTTAATACATATAAAGCCCTCTCACTGACTGACACAGGGCTCAGTAAGTTTAACCTATTATCATCATCTACAAAGTAAAAGCCCAGAAAAATTCACTTTCATTTGGAAATAATATACATTTGGTGCTTCAGGGGATTTGAAAAGCTTTCAGTTTAAAATAATAAAGATAACTTCCAATTTACTGACATTGTGAGTTTTACAAGTCTTAGGATCATGCCCACATGAGAACAATGTGCACACTTTAAAATTTCATGAAGACAATTATGAATAGATAAACTTAGCACCTGGGAAAAAGCATTTAGGGATGAGCCAATCATTTGTATTTATTTATTCATTTAACAGCTATTCATTAAGTACTTGTTACATGCCAGGCTCTGTGCTAGTTGCTAGTTGCTAGTAATAAGTCGGTGAAGACGTCTCTCCTCTCAAATAGCTCATTGTCTAATAGAGAATACAGACCTGTAATCAAGTTACAATTACAGTATGAAAAGATCTACGAGAGGAATAAGTACAGGGTATATAATGGGATCAAAAGGAAATGACACTAACTCATTCTTGAGGCAGAAGGGGATCAGAGAGGGCTTCAGAGAGGAAGGAAGATTTCAGATGAGACCAGAATGGTCATCAGGAGTTAGCTATGTGTAAAGGGAGGAGAGGTATGAGCAAAGATCCAAAGTTGTTTGTAAAAGTTGCACAAAACTCAGCGTGACCGAAATGTAGAGTGTGAGGAGGAAGAGTAGAAGACTGAATTAGTAGAGAGGAGCTGTATTATTGACTTTGTAAGGCAGGTTAAAGATTTGGACCTTATCCTGAGGGCATATTGAGTCTTTAAAATCCTAAAGGATCGAGAGCATGATTAAGTTAGAGTTTAGAAAACTTACTGATTGCACTATGAGTAATTGATAGGAAGAGAGGGACTATTGTTGGCAGGAAGACAGAAGGCTGTGAAATAATCCAGGTGAGAGATGATAAAGACTTGAAATAAGGTAGTGATAATAGTAATTGTATAATAATAAATGGACAGAGTCCATTCTTCAAGGGCATTGAATCATGAGGACGTTGAGGAAGGGAGAGGGGGAAGAAGTAGGAATGATCACCAGGTTTCAGGTTTGGGTAATTGTGCGGTTGGTGATAAATCATGGATATCACTGTTTAAAAGGAGTAGGATTGGGGAGAGTGAAGGCTTAGATAGTAATGAATTTATTTTGCAATATGACAAGATTGGGGTATCCTTGGAACATAAAATAGAAATGTTCAATAGGCAATATAATATAGTTTGAGGTTTGGGCTTGAGATCTTGGTTTAGAAAAATATTTTGAGAATCATTAGCATAGAGATGAAAAATTAAGTTATGAAAGGAAGGAAGCATATTTAGAGTTAGAAGAGGTTAGGAGTTTGGACAGGACCCTGAATCAGATAGAGGCAGATAAAAGAAAAATAGTTCACAAAGATCAAGAAGCAGCCAAACAGATGAAAAACCAGGAATTCTTTAGATATCAAAGAATCAAAAGAAAGAAAGAAAGTGTTTCAAGAAGTAAGGAATAGCAAAAAGTATCTAAAAGCACAGCCCACACCAATTTTTTTTTTGACACATCAAGTAAGGTGAGGATTGAGACATCGCCCGATTAAAGTCTCCAACAAGGGCACTGCTTATCTTGGTAAGAAAGTGGTAGTAGAGTAAGAAGCCACCGTATATACTATGAAAGAAGAAATGGAAAGTGAGGAGGAAGACAGGAAGGATTCCTGTAGATAATGGTGGCTGGCTAAAATTGAACCTATATACACATTCGAAAAAATGGAATTCAAAAACAGAAAGAAAATAATATAAACGATGCCTACCATGTAATAAGGAAATAGAGAAGATGCAAAATCCAATTAACATGTAAATAGAAAAATAAATACCCAAGATTAGTAGAGTAGGTTGCAGAGCTCACAATGGAGCTGAGAGCCAGGCAGGGACCGAGCAGAAGATAAGCTAATGTAGTACATTCCTTGCAGTGGTGGAACACAGTTAACGTCAATTAAGATCCACCCCAAAAGGAGAGGGACTCACTGTGAGTGGGAAATACTAAAAACGAATGAGAAGATTTGGTGAGTGAAAGCCTTGGATACTTGGGAGCCAAAAGGAAAGGACTTCCACAGTGCGTGGAAACAGGCTTTGGAAGACAGGGAGACGTTTCAGAAGCTAAGATTTATTTGGAGGCTGAGTGGTGAGGGGAAAGAGGAAACCGTATAAAGCTGAGGGTTTTTACCGAGTCACTGCTGTTTGTTTTCCATCTAGTCTATTATTTGTTCTTTTTCCTCTCTTTCTGACTTCTTTTAAATTAATTTAATATTTTTATTGATTTTATTTTGTCTTCTCTCTTGGCTTATTAGCTATAATTTTTTTATTTTAGCAGTTGCTTTGGGGTTTATAGTGTGCATCTTTAACTTATCAAAATCAACCTCTAAGTGATGTTATATTACTTCATATATATTGTAACAGCATTACGATAGTGTACTCTTTCTCCCCTGCTGACGTTGTTGTAATACATTTTGTTTTTTACAGATTTTATAAACTCTACACTACATTGTTACTATTTTTGTTTAAAATTAAAGTGATATTTAAGGATGTTTAAATAATAAGAAAAGATTCTTATAGATTTATCCACATAGTTACCACTTCCAGTGCCCTTCATTCCTTCAGGTAGGTACATACTTTCATCTGGTGTCATTTTCTTTCTACCTGAAGGAACTCCTTCAACATTTCTTGTGGTGTAGGTCTGCTAGTGATGCATTCTTTCACCTTTTGTTAGTCTAAGGATCACTTTCCTTTTTGAAGAAATTTCCTTCATTTCTGAAGAACTATTTCACTTGTTATAGAATTCTAGGTTGACAGTTTTTTCTTTCAGTACTTTAAAGATGTTTCTCCACGGCCTTCTCACTTGCATTTTTTCTGATAAGAAATCTGTAACCATGCTTACCTTTGTTCCTATATTTGTAATGTGTCACTGTTCTTTGGATACTTTTACAGTTTTCTCTTCATTGCTGTTTTTGAGCAATTGGATTATGATGCATGTTGGTATAATTTTCACCATGACTCTTGTCCTAAAGTTTTTTTTTTTTTTCAGATTCTAAGATCTGTGGATCTATAGTATTCATTGAATTTGAAAAAAAAAATTGGACATTATTTTTTCAAATACTCTTTCTGCAACCCACTTCTCCGTTAAGGACTCCAATTGCATATATTAGTTGTCCCACAGTGCACTGATGGCCATTTAATTTTTAAAAAATTATTTTTCCTTTGTATTTTATTTTGGAGACTTTCTATCGTTTTGTCTTCAATTTCACTAATTTTTCTTTTGTGATGTCTAATCTGCTGTTAATTCCATCTAGTGAATTTTTTGTCTCAGACATTATAGTTTGCATTTCCAAAAGTTTGTTTTTTGTCCATATGATGCCTTCCATAGCTCTACTTAACTTTTTGAATATATGGAATGTAGTAATAATAAGTGTTTTAATGTTCTTGCTTGGTAATTTTAGTATCTATGTTGTCTATTTTGAGTTATTTTTGGTTGATTGAAGTTTTTCCTCATTAGAAGTCATATTTTCTTGGTTTGCATGTCTGACATTTGTTGCTGTTGTTTAGATTTCAAACATTCTGAATTTTAACCTGTTGGGTGCTAGAAATTTTTATATTCTGATAAATAGTCTTGAAGTTTATTCTGGGACGTACTTAAGTTACATGGAAAGAGTTTGAGATTTTTGGGTTTTCCTTCAGATGAGATTGGAGAATTGTTCATTCTAGAGCTAATTCCTCTCTAGCATTGGTACGAGTTCCTTCTGAGTACCCTATTCCATTACCCATGCATTATGAGGTTTCCAATCTGGCTGGTGGAATATCACTGTACATGTATCAGGCACTGTTATCTTTAATCCTCTGGGTAGATCTTCTTCAGTCTCAGGTAGTTACCTTACATATCTTCCCTCAGCTGTATATTTGAGAAAAAACCTCTGTTTCCAGAGTTTCCCTTCTGTGAAGTCCTTTTCTCTCCAGGAATCTTATCTGAAAACTCTAGTTGCTTTATTCTTTCTGGACCATCAGCTCCTCCCCAACTTGGAGAGACCACTGGACTCTGATTGGGCTCCCACTTCTTGAACAGGGGCCTGGAAACTTTCTTAAGAGCAGAACCTTGATAACCACAGGACTCACCTTGCTTGTTTCTGATCTCTTGGGGGAATCTGTCCTTTGTTGCCTCATATCCAGTGTCTTGAAAATTCTTTCGTACAGATTGTTCAACATGTTTTTTGGTTGGTTCAAACAGGAGAGTTAATCTTGTCCTTATTAATCTGCCTTGGCCAAAAAGAGAAGCCCAGAACTCATAATTTTTTAAATGTATGTATACATTTCCTAGGTCTGTTTACTTAAGATGCCTAAAAGAATATCTTCCCAGTAACAATCAGCAACTTATTGCCCAGATTTTTGTTTCTATTATAATTTTCTAGTTAAAGAATCAGGATGGTTTGGTGAAATGGTTGATTCTAGATCTTAGCTTGGGAAATAACAATGTTATCCTGGGACTTTTTTATGTTATAAAGCAAGAGTTCCAAAACTAATAGGGATATGTCAGGTGGAGCTTCCACAGGCCAAATCACTATTGGAGGTAATAATTATATAAAAATTTTATTGTAAAAATTGGTAAATAAATGAAAGTGATAAGTATTTATCAATTTTTTAGAGTAATTGTAGTGTTCTAGTTGATGAAAGAAAACTCTTCTTTTATAGAAAAATACTAATCAATGAACAGAGAAAATTGTATAATTGGAAAGAATATTCATTGTTTTACAACTCTATAATGAAATTATTGATTGCATTAATGGCTATCAAACCTACTAAAACCATTAGATGAAATGTTAATTAAGAACGACACATTCACACATAACCAGTTAACTTTCTAATTGTAAGGATAAAAGAAAACTATTACAATGGAAAGATCTGACTCTTACCATCTTAATTAAGTGCTCAAACTTGGCATCACCAACAATAATACAGTCTTATTTTATGAGCCACCTAATGTAATACAACATAAACTACACAGCATTCTCTATAAGGTGTTCTTATTGAAAATGTTTAAACCGAAGCTAATTATTTCTTTAAACCAAGCTTCCAGTTTACAGGCATGAAGGAAATCAAAGAAACAAGATAAATGACATCCAGATGGAAACAATCAATCAAGCAAATTTAGACCACAGGAGTTCTACAAGATGACTTGTCCAGTCTCTTCAAAAATCAAAGGTATTGGACTGTTATCAATTAAGAGGCACTAAACAGATATAACAACTAAATATGATGGGTAAACCTTAATTGGATTTTTGTTCAGAGAAAAAAAGCTAAGTAAGATATTTTGTGGACAATTGTGGGATATTTAAATAGGGACAGGTATTATAGCATATTAGGGATTTATATTTAATTTTCTCCCAGGCAACAATATTGTGGTTATATAGGAAAATATCATTATTCTGAAGAAATGTAGGGACATCTTTGTTTTTAGATGTCATGATGTCTGCATCTCACTTTGAAATGGCAAAATGTTAACAGTTATTCCATCTAGATCTTTGACCTGGGATGTACTTTATTTCACCCTTTCTATACATTTAAAACTTTTGGTAGCACAATGCTTGGTGGAGGAAAGAACATGTTCTACTAAACATTTTAATATCTAGAAAATTGTCCTAAGGAATTAACGATGAATGGTGACAAAAGTATTAACGATTAGAATGTCCACAATGAAATAACTTAAGTGTATAATAATTACAAATACAGATAATTTAGCTGTATATTCTCAAAAGGAAAAGATTAATTCCAATAGGACTTTTTTGTCTGATTAATCATAAAATTTATGTAGAGCAGCAAAGGGCAATGAATAGGTAATTTATTTCTGACAAAGAAAGAAGGGAGAAAAGACTTGTGGTTCAAGATATAAAGATTATAAAGCTCTTTTAAAGTTAAGAAAATATGGCATAGGGGTGGATTATTGATTGATAGAACAAAACAGAAAGCTCACAGGTCGGAGCATGTATAAATGGAATTTTGATATATGATACAGATGGCATGACAAATTACTAAAGAAAGGAGAAACTATTTAGTAAATGGACTGGGAACAGTTATAATTCATATGGCAGAAAAATGAATTTGAAGCCATATCTCAAACCATAGACAAGAACCAATTCCAGATAGATAAAGAACCCAAATGTTGAAAAATGTGAAGGGAAGAAAGAGAAACATCAATAGTTGGAGGACAACATTAGGTTGGCAGATTTCTTTTTGTTTTTAAAAATAGGGGAAACTTGAAAAGATTCAGAAAAGCACCCAGTAGAGAGGAGAATATAGAAAAGGGGAGGAGTGTCTCTGAGAAAGCAGACGGCAATTGGACAAGCAGCAAAGCTACTGCCGTGAGCCCGAGTTCAGCAATTCCTGCACGAACGGACTAACGAATGGAAGGGAAGGAATCGGCTTAGATGGAATGTACAGGAATTGGTTCAGGGAAGAAATCTTTTAATTTTTTTTCACTGACAAGAGTGAAAGTGGAGCAGCAGGTGCAGCTACTGATCAGTTTGTTCCTTTTGTGAGTCTACTTCAGGCTTCAGAAACAGGCCATGAACCAGGGCAGACAACACGCTGTGGCTAAAAGTCAAACATAAACTCCTCAAACTCAAAGGGCATAGAAAGTGTGTAGATATAAAAAAAAAATGTACCATAACCAGACACAAAGAAGGCTACTGAAGAGAGAATATCCTCATGAGTATCAAAAGCTTCCTTGTTTGCTGTGAATGTTGCTGTTTTTCTTAACCGTGGCACCAGCATGCTGCCTCAAAGGAGAATGATCTCGGGAGATCAAAAAATCTTATATACAAAAATCTTGTATACATACACAATGGAATACTATTCAGCCATAAGAAAGAACCAAATCCTGTAGTTTGCAGCAACACGGATGGACCTGGAGGCCATCATGTCAAGTGAAATAAGCCAGGCACAGAGAGACTGATTCATATGTTCTCATTCATACATGGGAGCTAAAGAAGTTGATCTCATGGAGATAAAGAGTAGAACGATGAGTACCAGAGGCTGCGAAAGGTGTTGGGGAAGGAGGGAAGGGGAATAAAGAGAGGTCGGTTAATGGGTACAAGCATACAGTCAGAGAGAAGGAATAAGTTCTAATGTTCGATGTCACAGTGGGGCGACTATAGTTAACCACATATTGTATATTTCAAAGTAGCTAGAAGAGAATTACCCAAACAAAGAAATGATAAATGTTCAAGGTGATGGATATCCTAAATACCATGTTTTGATTATTATACATTTTATGTATGTATCAAAAGTCCACACGTACCCCGTAAATATGTGCAAATATTATGCAAAAGCCCTACAATGTCTGAGAAGTCCAATAAAGCAAAGAACAATGAAATGATAAAAAATAAAATGAAAGACAGAAAGGAAAAAATATGACATGTATGACTCGAGCCAGCGGCAGGAAGAGGCTGGATCTAAAACTAGACTATCTGGGCTCATATCCTGCACCACCGCACACCAGCCGTGAAACCTCGTGCGAGTTACTCAGTTTGTGAAGCTGCAGCTTCCGCTTCTATTAAGTGAAGATTCTGTCAGATCAGATTCTTTGGTTGCAAATTATAGAATCTGACTCTGGCTACCACGAGAACAGAAAGTCACTGGGAGAACACAGGGCAATCCATGAATCAGAGAGAAAGCTATAGAACTTAGGAAGAGCAGAAACCAAGGTAGCTCCAGACATACAAGAAACAGGAAAAAATGGTTGCTTTTTCTAGCATCCTGGCCCGCGGATGCACAACGCTGAAAAGTTCTCACCTTTTGTCAATGTGTTCAAGATTCAAATTCTAAAAAGTTTATATCTGAATAGCTTAATTTGGATTTTTTGTGTATCCTTCAGGTAGAGGAGCAGAAAGCATCTTGATCTATGGTTCCGTCAAACTGCGGATGAGTGTCGCCAGGAAAATGATGGAGGGCGGTTGCTACATGAAAAACAACAAATGTACGTATGCTCCATGCCTTTGGCTATCTACATATTTACACATTTCTTCCTATACACAAACTTTTGATAGTGCTTTGACCTAACAAAAGTAATCCTCAAATGATGAAAATATATTCGTCTTCTCTCTAAAGGTGGATAAGCCCAGGCTGCACCCATTTCCAAGTCCAGCATCTCTGAGAAACATGTGTTTATACTCTGACTCTGCTGTCAGCCCGTCCTGGGAGTCTGTAGCCTGTGAATCAAGTAAAATCACACAACAAAAAATAATGATGGTTTTCTGCTATAGAGCAGTGCATTTGTCTTAGCACTGATCTTCCTATGCCCCAGCAATCCCCGATGGGCAGATACAGAAAGTGAGAGCCAGAGCAGCCGTGTACTTTATCCAAAGCAACCAAGGACTAAGTGGCCAAGCCAACATCTGAATCTGGTTTTGTCCAACTTTAAGGCCATCTCTTTCCCTTCCATCATTGGAAGGTTAGAATAACATGAAGTAAATGCCCTCCTTGGAAAATTTTAACAGAAATGAAAATTTTAAGGCATGAAAATAGAACTCTGAGAAGAGTTTTAGGCTTTAGGAAGCAGAAGGTAGAAGGTTTAGGATTATAGAAACATGAGTAATGAATGAGAAGTATATTTATTAAATGGGAAGAGAAGGATAAATAGGGCCTTCCTATTTTCAAAACTAAGTCACAGTAATGAACTATGTTATACTCATCGATGACTATTCCTTCAACCATCTTTGGGGCAATGGGCAGTTGTTTAGATTGTTTTATTAGTATAAGCTTTGACTGACATAAGTTGTTAGTAGGTCATATGAATATTTGATTACCCAATTTGATTTTTTAAAAACTTGATACATATAAAATAAAAATACCACTCAATTAGAGGTCGATTATGTTGAAATTGATGATTTAGAGGGAAAAATTTGATTCTCACATCAAATATCAAAACAAACAAATTCTAAATACATGAAAATGTTAGTGGCTTTAGAAATAAGAACCAGAAGGGAAAAAAAACTTAGAAAAAATATAGAAAGTCTATAAGAATGGGAAAAGGCTTTTAAAGGATAAAGGCCATGAAATGTCCCTGCTGGCTGGGGGACGAGAATGGGTTACTCAAGTCCTTGTGATTTGCAAAGTTAGTGGCATTGGAAGTTTTCAGGTGGTGGTGCTACATTCAGTGTCCAAAACACTGAATCCTCTTTAAAACCTTTTAAGAGCATGTTTCCTACCTGCACTTCTTCATACCCAGCAAAGATCAGTGCCAGACATTTTATCCTGCTAAGATTTATTCCCATTTTAAATCTTGGAAACCGCACACAGGCATAATTATTTTGGTCAATCAGGAGAAAGCTTATTCTGTTTCAAAACAAGTCATGCAAGGAAAGATTTAAGGAATTTCATTTTGCCTGAAGATGTGAAATTTAAACTTCCACTAAAGGACGCTTGGGAAAAATGTTTAGAGAAAGTCATGGTGTTGGCTAAACTCTTTCTGAGTGACTTATTCCGATGTCAGGTATGCGGTAAGGGTTAGCAAGAGACTCACATTTGGCACAATCTGGGTTCTCACAATCTCAAATAACAAGCTGGTCATATTCGGATTTTATTTTCCTTGAAGTGTTTAGATTGCAGTCCTCTGTTGGCTTGGTAAGTATTATTCAACTTAGTCTTTTAAAATTTATCTGTTGGTAAGCACAGAAGGCTACAGAGAATATATTTTCTTTTTTTTAAAGTTTTGGTCAGAATATTTGAAACTAGATGCATTCCAAGAAAAACAAACTAAAGATCTCAGCTAATGACTATACTGTTGCCACTGCTAGAGAAGTCAAGTCCTTGTGTGTCTTCTCTGACTGTAATTTTTAAGCTTGTGATTATATGGTGTCAAACAATGTGAGAGCTTCTGCCAAGCAAAGCAAACTGAGGGATAATGTCACAGTCAGAGTTGTTGCCAATCAAGTGAATGAGCTCTAAGCAATAAGAGATGAGTTTTAAATGGGAATAGTCACAGTTAGTAGAATCTTAAGAATACCGATGAAGTGATAAAGTTTGTCATGTTGCCCCAATCAGTGTGGCTTAGTCTAATAAAAGATGAAGCTCAGCTTGGCCGTATCAATAGAAATTGGGTGAAAGAACCAAACCAAAGTGCATTGATCGCATTGCTCAGAGAAGGGCTTTAGGAATATTTCAAAGCTATAGATATAAATAGATGCAAACTTCACTGAAGGAAGGAACACAGCAGAATTCAAAAAAGAAAGTAGATAGTTTTATCAGAAATTTAGTCTTGAAAGCAAAACAGTATAGCAGACTTCTTTTTTATCTTGATATCCAGCAAGAAATTTGGGTTATGGAAACTATCCATGAATTGCATTGGATGGAAAATTAAGTCAACATGTATCAATAAGGGCATTGCTCAGTTTTAGGAAACGGGATACTACATGTTAGGATAGGGGCACTCAAGGCTGCAGAGATTCTGGTGACTGACAGAGAATATATAGAAAAACAAGAGTGATTCTCAAGAATTGATAGTTAGGTTGAGGAAATAAAGACAAATTAGACTCTGCCCAATTGATTCATAATTCAGGAGGGATGTGGGTAGTAATGCATGAATATTTTAACTTTTCCAGCATTTACAAAGAAGAAAGATTTAGTGCTTTTAGAGCAATAAATTCAAGTTAGTAATTAGGATAAACTTTCTGACAGCATTATTTGTTTTATTTGGGAGACAAACTGCTCCTGAAACGGAGAAACGGGGAGAGTTAAACCAAATACAAGCTAAGTGAAACACATTTTATAAAAGGACAAGATCGTGGTGGCTAAGGCACCATCTGTTGGCAGGTAAGTGACTATGAAACCTGAGTTTATTGTTGAGCTGATTTTCACATGAACCCTTGGGCGTTACAAAGTTTAGAAGTAAAGTAACCCATGCAACATCCTTTCTCACCACGGACACATACGTAAAGAGGAAAGCACAGGCTCTTCTCTGCCCAATCATGGGAAGGTCCCCAAAGGAGGCATGAGCAGGAATGAATGTGGGTGAATGTAGAAGGAATCCATAAGGCAAGAATATCTTCTTTGGAAGCTGAAGCCTTTTGCTTGTGCTCTGGGGCAGCTTATAAGCACCTGGATGATGCAGCCCCTGCTGTGCCTGCAACTCCATTTCACCTTATTCCTTGCTCACTGCATTCAACCTGTGCTGACTTTCTTTCTTTTCACTGCCACACTGAACTTGTTTCCTGTTAGGCCTTTGCATTAGCCATTCCCTCTGGCTGTAATGCTTGTCCAGATCCTTATTTGACTGACGTCTTCTGTCATTCAGGTCTCAGCTGAAATGTCTTGCCAACTGCTCAGAGAAGGCTTCCCTGAACATCCTCCGCCCTCAGTTTCTTCTTATGACTATGTATATAGTCCTGAGCCTTCTAAAGTACCTGAAACAAACGTCTGCACTGAGCCAAGCATAGCTCTTGTACTGAGGATATGGAAAATAATATGATAAAATGTTATCATTGGAAATGTATCTGTTATCCACGTAACATTGTTGCTTGATCTGTAACCCAATGCAGCCATTTGTTCCCTCTAAGACTTCTTTTTATGATTCTAACAGACTGTCCCTTTGGATTTACATCTTCCCACTTTAGAAATATAACATCTTGAGTGTGTTTTATCATAGTCAAGGAGTTGTTCTGTCTCTCCAAGTCAGCTTTATTGGAGATCTGATGCCACTATTCTGTGTTACTTTTATGTATCATCTTCTGTGTTTAATTATGAAACTGATTTGCTTATTATTGCTTTATGATTTTCAGTCCTGTCTTAACCAGGCAATTAATGTTATGCATTGTATTTATCTAAATTCACCATATTAACCACAATGAGATATCACTTATCTCCAGTGAGAATGGCCTTTATCAAAAAGTCTCAAAACAATAAATGTTATACATTTTTACCTTACTTTAGAGATGAGAAAACAGGAACCCAGCCAAGGAGAAATGATTATTTAAAAGACACACAGCTAGTATGTAGTACAGCCTGGATCAAACAAAGGCCTGTTTGAGTCAGAACCTATGTGTTTTCCACTTTACCATCTCAGCCTCACTTTTGGATTTCTGTAAAATTATTTATAGAATATTTATAGAATTATTTATAGAATATTGTATTGTTGAAAATTGCTAAGAGAGTAGATTTTAAGTGTTCACACCACAAAAAATAAGTATATGAAGTAATAAGTATGCTAATTAGCTCAAATTAGCCATTCCACAATGTACACATATTTCAAAACATCATGTTGTATACTAAAAATACATACAATATTTGTCAATTCATTAATAAAATTGTAATGAAGCATGTCTTCAACGTGATTGCCTCATTTTTGATTAAAATCTTGGTAAAAGTTACTTGTTCTGTTCTTTTTCTAGTGTCCAAGCATCTCCTCTCTAATTTCCTTTTTTTTTGTCATATTCCTTTTTCAGGAGAGAAGCCTTATAAATGCACCTGGGACGGCTGCTCCTGGAAATTCGCTCGCTCAGATGAGCTCACCCGCCATTTTCGCAAGCACACAGGCATTAAGCCCTTCCGGTGCACAGACTGCAACCGCAGCTTTTCTCGCTCTGACCACCTGTCCCTGCACCGCCGGCGCCATGACACCATGTGAGCAGCATAGGCTGCACTAGAGAAGCTGTGCTGTTCTCTTTCCTGTTTGTGTGCTGGGGTCAAGACTATTTTTTTCTATTTGACTTCAATGTGTTTCTGGGATGGAGTTGAAGCAGCTCACTGAGCCAGGTGGAGGACGCTGGAGGAAAAGATAGCTTGTCTTCCACGGAGCTCTTCATATTACTTCACCTCTCCACTCCCCAGATCCCAGTTTTTTCAACCTCCACATGGGTTGAATTCTAGTGCGGCACCCATGGTTGCTCCCTATTCCCTCTGCTCTGAAATAGGACATTTTTTCCTACAGTAACAAAACAAGAATCAAACTCAAGGCTGTGAACAAACATACGCTGCTTTTTTCTTTCCTATTGTTTTCTCTTGTATCTTAGAAGTTTCATCCATATATATTTTTAATCAGTACTGAAAAGTGGTTGATAGTGTCCTAGAATGACTTTTGTTCAAAAGCTCCTAGACGACAGGGGCATAACAATGTAATTGATTGGTAAGAGTTACAGGGATTTGAATCCTGAGTATAGGGCACATTGTCAATGAATAAGCTGAGTCCCATACTGAGCTGAAAGGTTTTATAAATCAAATCCCATTTCTTCTTAAAGTTTGGTTTTCAGACAGTGCTGGTGCTTCTGCTTCTTAAGTCCATCAAGGGAGCGAAGGGGCCTTCTTGTCCTTGTCCTTCTCCTCCTCCTCTTCCTTTTTCAGGATTAAAGATTTTGCTGCACCATTATATTCTTTGTTAGATTAAATTTGGACAAATACTCAAAGGACACATAGACATGTCAGTAGGGAGAAAAGTGTTCCAGGAGTATGTTGGTTAGTGACAGGAACAAGCAGACCTGGGACAATCCTGAGAACAAATAGAGGGAGACTTTCACTTGGATAGGATATCAAAAGTGCTTTTAATCACAAACCTTACTCAAACAGCAGCCTGTTGAGATAGTGTCTTGGGCTGCACTGTATTATTTATTCTTTTGTTTACATAAAGTAACAGTTGACTATATTGCATGATGAGAATTCACACACTGGGCCATGTTATATGGAAGCGAAGTATTGGGAGAAAGGAATTTTGTTCACTTTATGACATTATTTGCATTCATTCCTGTGTTTCACATGGAATATAAGAGGCTGTTCGTGAAAACTGACACATAAAAAGCAATTGGATATTCTGCAACTGCTATGAACACCTAAGCCATTTCTTTTAGCCATTACACCATGTTGCATAATATATACATTTGTTTGCCCAATCAGATTGTTCTATAATGTTCTCTGGGACATAAAACCCTTTGTTGTTGGCCCTGAACCTCAGATCTACCTCTACATGGCATGTTTCCTCTCTTGGGCTGAGTGGTGGTGGTAGAGGGGGCTTTAAATCACTTGGATTTGAACTCAGCCTCTCTTTTTGTATTTGTATTGAATTCCATTTTCCTTGGCAGATATTTAACCAGTCCCAGCTGAAATACTTTTGATTGCTACCTCCTGAGGCTGTTCATTGTGACTAAATCATAGAATTATAGCACCAAGAAGGGATCCTATTAGCCTTCTAGTCCCAACTATCCCTCATATTTTACAGAGACAAATACGGGTCAGATTCTTTCTCCAGATGTTTCCTTGAGGCCTTATAGACCTGCACACCCATTCCCCAGGGATTACATTATTAAACCAAATTAAAGAAAATTTTATGTGATTGGTTGCAATATTTGTCCAATTTTATATGTGATATTTAAGAAAACTTTAGATCACTCAAAAATCATTTACAGACGATTAAGTAGTAAGTATAATGTGCTTGTGGTCATTGCTATATGATATTAGCCACATAATTTTTCTATTTTGTCCCTTCTATAATATTTAGATTTTATTTGCTTCATTTCAACTTGCAATGTTTTTCCAGACCATAAACCTTCCATAAATTCAAGGACTTCCTGTATTTTTCAAAATGGCACGTGGGTTTTTTTTTTTAAGACTAGTCAAGTGCAGTAGTGAGGAGGGTTAAGTAGTAGAACAAGGAGTTCAATCTGTAACTGACTGTGAACAATCAAGTGAGATAACTCACTAACTTCGAACCAGCCAAGGCACGTGGGTTTTTACTATTATCATTGCTATTTTAATCTGGATTTTTTCCTGATTTTTGGTGTGCAAGTTTCAAACTGCATACTAATTTCTAAAGCACTAGGAAATATCTAGGGCCAATATGTTAAAGGGGACCTCTGTGTAGCTGTAAGATGGATTGATAAAGGTGAGTTACCATAAGTTTATGCTTATAATTGAGTCGTTGGAACAATATTTCACAGAAGATCCTAAGGGCTTGCCTATCTTCTCCACAGTTTGGATTCTGAGACTCCTTTTCCGGAATACAGAACTGACCTGGGTCCCTTAGACCCCAGAATCTTCTGCATTGTGACATATGATCTATTTATAAATAAAGGCTGTCAAATATACTGTTTTACTAATTTGGTTGATAAAATTAGGATTCCAAATATTGGTGTCCCCGACATCCCTGAGCCTTTATTCAAAAATTTTTCAGCAAAGTAATAAGATACTTTGTAAATGCTTTGTTAATTGTCTATATTCAGGAAATAATTCTGACCCTATTCTCATTGCCTTCTCCCTTCCAAAATATGATAAAATCTTTCCAATTATTTATATATGCTTTAAGAAATGTGTCAAGATTTATTAAGGGAATTTCATAGAGTACAGGAGTTCAAATGCAGTGCAGTACAGAGTTACTATGCCAAAAATATATAAAATTTTGCTAGATAGAGAGATGGACAGGAACTAAAATATATCTCCTTTGGGTAGCATTTGGGTTTTTTTTTTTCAACATAATATGGGGATACAGATGTTTACGTTACGTGTGTTGCCCTTGCCCCCACTTCCCGCCTCAGTCCAGGTTTCAAATATGTCCATCCTATTGCGTGGTGTGCATTGCACTCTTTGTGTATGCATATACCTGTCCCCTCCTCCATCCTCCCCCTTCCCCCGTGCCCAATATCTAATAGATGTTATTCTTATATATGCACTTATGTGTTGATCCGTTAATATCAATTTAATGGTGAGTACATGTTGAGCTTGTTTTTTCATTCTTGGGATACTTCGCTTAGTAGAATGTGTTCCAGCCCTTTCCAGGAGTATATAAGAGGTGCAATGTCACCATTGTTTCTTTTTTTTTTTTTATTTCAGCATAATATGAAGGTACAGATAATTAGGTTACATGTGTTGCCCTTGCCCCCCCTCTCCCCCTCAGTCCAAGTTTCAAATATGTCCATCCTATTGCGTGGTGTGCACTGCACTCTTTGTGTATGCATATACCCGTCCCCTCCAATGAGCTAATTTTTGAAAGCATTCAGAATGTGTCTGAGACATTCAAATGCTAT
>CAUYSK010127752.1:0-18461 GCA_963575035.1 Avahi laniger
AAATTAGCCGGGCATGGTGGCGCATGCCTGTAGTCCCAGCTACTTGGGAGGCTGAGACAGTAGGATTGCTTGAGCCCAGGAGTTTGAGGTTGCTGTGAGCGAGGCTGACACCACGGCACTCGCTCCAGGCAAGAGAGTGAGACTCTGTCTCCAAAAAAAAAAAAAGAAACAAGCAAAACACTAAACCCATCACGGAAGGCGTGCCCAGGCCAAGTTCATCTCCTCTCCCAAAAGCTGAGGATTCCTTTGAATCCAGTTCCAATACACAACAATAATGGGTTTCCTGAAGAGTACCCCATTCTTCAGGTTGACAGGTTGGTTTTCACACAGGATGAGGAATTCCTGGCTGACACAACATTCCGGAACACAATCATAAACTTTTCTAACCACATCCAGTTATCAAAAACCTTGTCCAGGAAAACAACATAATTAAAATGTACAGAGAAACCAACTGGCAATGCAAACCCTGTTCAGCTGGCAAAGCATGACTCATATGGAAAATGAAAAGCGCTTGAGGTGTGTAGGTAGTAACTAAGGTCATTAAGAGAAGCAGAATAATTTTCACAGATTTTCTAATTTTAATACAGTCACATGTCACAAAGACAGAGATATGTTCTAAGAAATGTGTCGTCGGGCATTCCATTGTTGTGGGAACATCATAGAGTGCACGTACACTAAGCTATATGGTACAGCCCACTACACACCTAGGTCATAAACAGTACAGCCTACTGGTCCCAGGCTACAAACCCATACAGCAGGTTACTGGACTGAACACTGTACGCAACTGGAACACAATGGTAAGTATTTGTGTATCTCAGTATATCTAAACATAGAAAAGGTACAGTAAAAATACAGTACAAAAGATTAAAAATGGTACACAATCCAGGGCACTTACCACAAATGGAGCTTACCGGACTGGAAGTTGTTCTAGGTGAGAGAGTGAGCGAGTGGTGAGTGAATGTGAAGGTCTAGGACATTACTATACACTGCCGTAGACTTTATACACACTGCACACTTAGGCTGCACAAAATTTTAAAAACATAGTTTCTTTCTTCAATAATAAATTAACCTTAGCTTCCTGTCACTTTTTTACTTCATAAACTTTTTAATTTTTTTACCCTTTTGACTCTTTTGTAATAACAGCTTAAAACACATATTGTACAACTGTACAAAATATTTTCTTTCTTTATATCCCATTCTTTCTTTTTTATATCCTTATTCAATAAACTTTTTTCTATTTTTAAAATTGTTATTTTTTAAAAATTTTTTTTTTTGTTAAAAACCGAGACACAAGCACACACATTAGCCTGGGTCTACACAGGGTCAGAGTCATCAATATCACTGTCTTTCCCTCCACGTCTTGTCCCACCAGAAGGTCTTTGGGTGCAATAACACTCACGGAGCTGTCATCTTCTGTGATGTCAACACCTTCTTCTCTAATACCTGCTGAAGGACCCGCCTGAGGCTGTTTTATGGTTAACTTTTCTTTTCATAAGTAGGAGTGTACTCTAAAATAATGATGAAATGCATAATATAGTAAACACACAAACCAGTGATTGTCATTTATTATCATTATCAAGTATTATGTACTGTACATAATTGTGTGTGCTAGATTTTTATACGACTGGCAGTGCAGTTGGTTTCAAACCAGCATCATCACAAATATATGAGTAATGTATGACGTCACTGGGCGATAGAACTTTTCAGCTCTCTTATAATCCTAGGGGACCTTTGTCATATATGTGGTCTGTTGTTGGCCAATGTCGTTTTGAGGTATATGACTATATATTACTTGATATAACAGCAAAACCCCAGTGCTCGGGGACCCAACCTGGGTTCCTAACAGTAGAACAAGTGTTCTTATTTAGAAGAGCATCCTTCGCCTGGTGCATGAATCCATGAATCCTAGGACAGACATGAGTCTGCACTTGCGATGTGGAAATCAGGCACAGTCTGGGGCGGTGGTGGGGTCACCAGAGAGAAGAACTGCCAGACTGCCAGTCAGCATGACAACTGCTAATAGTCAACACCCACAAAGTCATTAAAATCCACTTAACTTGCTTACGAAAGTGATTTAAAATAATCTCCACGGATGTGAAGAAATCCACACTTAGGCTCTCCTCTCTTCACTCCCCTAAAGTCCCTTGTATCTAGTGTATGTGTGCATGGAGTAGCGAAATAGTTTATTCAAAAGCTCCACCTACTTTTTTGTTGTTATTTAAAATTCTGTGTGCTTTCATTAATTTCCTGCAATGTTCGTTTTACCACTGAAAATTGCTCAATGTCCCTAACTTCAACCACTGGTAATATTTTTATTTCAATTCTAGTATGAGTTCAGAGTAAGGAAAAGGGTCTCTTTAATTAACTGACATTATGCTAGGCATGTCTCCAGTTTTAACTTGACCTTTTGGGAAACTGCAAAACTTCAAAAAACAAAACAAAACTCTGTTAAACAGACATTGGGGAGAGAAATGAGCAGGGCTTAGTACTCAGGAGGATGTTGAGGCTGGGAAGACACTGTGAAAATACAAGCAATTCCACGTAAGCTCTAATGACCCTCAAATGCACACTGACCCTTGTCTCTGTCTGCAGAAGGCATCCTTCAGCCCTGTGGCCGTGTCCTGCAGCAGCAATGGCAGAATGGGGCGTGGCCATGTTTCTGATACACACAGGCAGGGGACAGCATAGCCTCTTCCTCGGGCTTTAGGCTAAAGGTGTGTGTTCATTCCCCCATCTGCAACAGAGCTGGACTAAACTCAGAGTCAAGACACTGCATTCATAATTTTTCATGGATAGGTGATATTGCATACTGCCCCCAGTGTAGAAGTACCTCTTCCAGATTTTAATATCTATTTATAGTTAATTCTTGGACAGGCAGGAAAAAAAAATGCAGCACAGTAACAAAGCACTGCTGAGCCCATTTGTTCCAGAGTAGTCTTATTATCACACCAGGTGCTGAAAATGTATGTAGTTCTAATTGTTAGGATTTGATATGAAATTTATGAATCCGAGACAAAGTGCTTTCATAAATTCTCCATGGACAGATACTGTCCAATTTATTTACTAATTATTTACCAATTACACATGTCCCTCAGTTCTGAGTGTTTTGCTGAAGAAAGGAACAAAGATACTCAACCATGTTTGTAATAACTTTGAAAAGAAATGTGAATCTCAGGTTTTCTCTGTGAGATTCATAAGTGGCACAAAAATGGTAAGATTGAACAGTTTAACTTTGATTTCCCGATGTTGCTGGTAAATGTGTTTTCTCCAAGGTGATCGGCTGCAACTGTAAAGCATGAGACAGTGTGTACGGAATGGGCTGCTAGTCCGTGGTCCCTGCCCTTAGGGAATGTTCTGTTTACAACTGGATCACTAGAATTTGGGGAGCTCTATTTATGGGGATTCAACTTGAAGAAAGAGAGGGAAAAAATCCTGCTCACTCCCCTTCAGTTTTAGAAATCACATTTAGGGAGTGGATGGCTGTCATTTCAACCTAACAGGACTCTTGGCTCCATCGATTCAACAAAGGTTATGAAGCATCTACTGAATTCAGTCCCTCGCCATGTGCTCAGTAGCTGGGACACAGAGTTTTGGAGGCTGCCTTTGGGGAACTTAGTGTTAAGGAGGGGCCAGAGGGGAGCACAGTCAATTGTGATGCAGGAGTAAGTGCAACAGAGGGATGATGCTCTAGTGCAGATGGGCACCAGTAACTCACTGTGTGTTGGGGGGCAGGAGGGGGAAGACTTGCACGAAAAATTAATAGGAGTTGGTGGGGTTGGGGGTTGAGGGGTGGGCAGAGGGAGGGAGAAAGAGCCAAGTCCTTACCACCTGCAAGTGGATGTGGCTAAAAGGGGAGTCAGAAAGCGGAGCCCATGAGCTGGGGCCCAATCCGGAAGCACGTGATGTGCTAAAATGGCGGACCATGTCTTGTGTGCAATGCAGGAGGCCTGGGGTATCTCAGGAGGAGAGTAGCCACAGGACCAGGATGAGGGTTTGGAAAGATAACTCCTTGCCAGAGGGAGAATGGAGTGTGCAGAAAGAGGGCAAGAGGAGATGGAGACATCTGCAATATGAGTTCCCAATATAAATGCTCCTTTTGCTACCCACAGTGCAGGGCTTCCACTCAATTTTTTCCTTAAAGAATATGATAAACACTGGAGGCTGAAGCCCAAGAAACACTTCACCCTCCAGAAACTGTAAATGTCACTGTTTCCATAAGGGAAGAGACTCTGGACAAGCACATGAAGCATAATCATGCATTTTCAAGCCACTGAAATAGTACATGCCCAAGGGCAGGCTGTAAAGAAGCCAGCGTTTGCAGCAGCAGGTAGCAGAGACAGCTTCCTCTGCAGGAAACAGAAACCGAATAGTGAGAACCTTAATGCTGTTTAAGCTTTGGCTGCCAAATATGCTGCTCCACACCAAGTGGTACCATTTGTATCTGGCTTTGGATTTAAATCAACTGCTTCGACTTTAGGAAAATCCTGAATTTATACAATATAATCTGAGTACATCTTAAGCAATCTGCCTATTATCCTTTTTACTTTTTAGATCATGTTTCTGTTTCTCATTCTCTTCCTTTTGACTGCATTTTAAGGTATATCATTCTACCTTTTCTTCATATCCCTTTGAACTTTAGTTTTTGGTTGATCAGCACAGTCCAAGTAGAGGCAGGCACCTGATGGGGTATGGGACAGGCCTGGACTGCGTTTTTAGATTTTTATTTATTATTTTCAAATTGCAATGTAGAATTTCTCCATGAGGTTAAAAATTCCAAAACATCTATGTGCCTTTACTCCTCCATGTCTTGATTAATTTATCTATGAGGTAATTCCTTAAAAAAATCTCCTAAGAGTGTCTATGTTGTGTAAAATAGATTCTGGAACTATCCACCTATCAGTGTCCAGTTGCAATATTAAATTATTCCAAATTCACAATTCAGAGGCTACAAGTTAACTGCCAAATAAAACCAAATTTGGTTAGGAGACAAAATTTCATTTTTAAAGTGTATTGTGCTTTTTCCACATAAACGTTATATGGTTAGCATTATTTTTAATAAACTGGAATATATTAAAATGTCTTCAAGATTTAGGGCATGATGTACTGGCTTTTAGTATATTTTACAATTTATTTTTGATTCTCTGGTTATAGTTAACTGAAACTTTGAAAGAGACGCAAAATTAAGCTCTTATGTTATTAACAACTCTAGGGTAGTTAATAACAAAATATACTTCATACTTCATGCAAGTTTTAATGATGAACAATATTAAACTTTTTTATTTTAATAGCACAACCTGGTTAATTTTGCCTTAATTCTACAAAAATATGCTACATTGTTTAAAAGTTATTTTGGTTAAATTTTAATGTATTAATAAGCATGTGATATAAAAGCAATCTATTCTGTTATAAAACAGGACAGCTGTTACCCTTTGCAGGAGAGTGATCAGAAGAAGCAGGCACAGGAGGCTTCTGGGGGGTGCTGATAATATCTGTTCCTTGATCTGCAGGTCACACAGGTATAGCTGGTTCGTGAAAATTCATCAAATTGTACACATGCTTTGTGCACAGTTGGAACTGACAAAAGATTTAGTAATTAACTTTTCCATGTGACAATCCTTTGGTTAAGGGAAAGAGGTGAAGAAAACAAGACAGGTAAAGTACCTGCTTAAAAGCCGGAGTAAACCTGAGCCTTGGAGAGAGTAGACACCACAGCTTGCTCCCTGCACATAGGGATACAAGAAGCACATTACTGAGAAAACATGTTTAGAGAGGAAGGAGAGGAGAACGAAAAGGGTTAGGGTTAGGGTTAGGGATTCCAAAGAGTCTCTACGGAGGTAAAAAGAATATTAAAAAAATGAACAAATACACACACAAAAAAGAGGCAGGTGGAGGGTTTGAGCTCCTATGAGAATCTAATGCGACAGCTGATCGGACAGGAGGTGGAGCTTCCGCACTGATGGGGAGTGGCTGTAAATATACATGAAGCTTCCCCCCAGATTTCATTTGACATCACCCATTTCTGGTTTGAGGACCAAGAGAGAAATGCATCCTATGGGTCAGTGTTTACTAACTACCATATCACATATGGCTGTTTTAGGAAATCCTCTTATAGCCTATTTGATTTGCAAGCTGGAGATACAGTTAAGTTTGCTTCCCGTCTACCTTCTAAGATCCCAGAAGGTGGTTTGTGGGCATTGCCTCGTTTCCATCTTTTGAACTTGAGGTTGATGAAATCTGATATGTGGCCATACATGGGACCGACAAAGTTACAAGTGAAAGACATGAAGGCCTGTGAGCTCCACACCTGTTGTGTTCAATGACGTCACTCCTCCAAGCACATGGGCATTTAGCAAGTACTTGTAAATGTGAGTTTCTTTTGGTAAACTTTAATGTTAATATCTACCTCCCATTCTACCATCTCAAGCACTGGGGCCCATGACTCTGTCTCTGTTTTTCCTCTGCCCTAGAGACTGTCAGTACCAAATGGAGAAAATTTTATTTTGAAGTACACAGCTGAACATGCCAAGGGGCTTAACCTCATCTCTACAAAAAAAAAAAAAAAATCTTCCTTAGCACCTACACTAGTCAAACGAAAGGAGTGTATAAATACCTACTGCAATCATCAGTCTTTCTTTTCTGCCCATGACATATAAAAGAATAAAAAGCAAACAAAAATACCCATAACTACCTTGCTGCAGATCTGTTCTGTACTTCCCTCTCCCCACATACATTTCAATCGTGACTTCAGAGAAAAGAATATATGGGTTCATTGAAAATGTATACCTGGGGAAGCAAATCAATCAACATAGGTATGCCTTTCAGTTTGGCATGGAATGATTCTAAGGAATGGCCTTCTGACCAAGGTCCTATTTTCTGGGTTGCGCAGGGATCTGGAGGATGGCACTGCTGGTACCTGGCTGCATGTTGCACTCATCACATTGAACACTTAGGGGCTGCTCAGGCACCACACGGGGACAGTAATTCCTAGACCAAATGTGTAAGCCATTCAGAGTCAGCCCTCCATAAATGCAGGTTAAGAATCCTTGGATTCCACCAACCATGGATTGAAAATATTTGAGAAAAATAAATAAATGAAAAATAACAATACAACAATAAAAAATAATGCAAGTTAGGCCAGGTGCAGTGGCTCATGCCTGTAATCTTAGCACTTTCGGTGGCCAAGGTGATAGGATCACTTGAGGCCAGGAGTCTGAGACTAGCCTGAGCAGCATAGTAAAATACCGTCTCTACAAAAAAAAAAAAAAATTTTTTTTTTGAGACAGAGTCTCTCTCTATTGCCCGGGCCAGAGTGCCATGGCATCATCCTAGTTCACAGCAACCTCAAACTCCTGGACTCAAGCGATCCTCCTGCCTCAGTCTCCTATGTAGCTGGGACTACAGGCACAGGCCACCATGCGCAACTAATTTTTTTTTTTCTATTTTTAGTTACCCGGGTAATTTTTTTTCTATTTTTAGTATAGATGGGGTCTCGCTCTTGCTCAGGCTGGTCTCAAACTCCTGACCTCAAGCAATCCTCCATTTTGGCCTCCCAGAGTGCTCGGGTTATAGGCATGAGCCTCGGAGCCTGGCCAACAAAAAATTTTTTAAATTAGCCCAATGTGATGGTAGGACTACTCAGGAGACTGAGGCAAGAGAATCACTTGAGCCCAAGAGTTTGTGGCTGCAGTGAGTTAGGATGCGTCACTGTACTCTAACATGGGTGACAGAGCAAGATCCTATCTCAAATTTTTAAAAAATAATGCAAATTCAAAAAACTATACAGTACAACAACCATTTACACAGCATTTACACTGTATTAAGTATTATAAGTAATCTGGAGCTGATTTAAAAGGTTACGGGAGAATGCGTGGAGGTTATATGAAAATACTCTGTCATTTTATATCAGCGACTTGAGTATATGGAGGGTCCTGGAACCAACCCCGTGAGGATACCAAGAGACAACTATATTTCTACATATAAATTCACTTATCATTTTCAACACAGTGTGGTAAGTACCAGAGTGATCCAGTTTGGGTGCATGGAGATTTGGGGTAAGGTGAGTTAGTTTAATTTGGCCAGTAAAACATGCACATTATTAACTCACAGGGTTCCATATTATAATTGGGTTTTACATACACCATCTAAAAAAAACAAAGGTTCTTTGGTCTAGGATTCTTTTAACCAGCCCTTAAGAGGCACATTGTGAAATACAGTCTAAAGCTTTTCTTTTACCTACTTCTGGTTTTATTTATAATACTGTGCTTAACAGTCATGAGATAACATTGGAACATTCCAACCAAAAAAAAAAAAAAAATTCTACTTTTCTGTGTACGTATCCAACAGTGGTACATGGGGTATTACCAGGGCATGATTATAACACAGAATGATGTGTTTTATTAATATTAATAATTCTGTGGTACAAAGTGGAAGATGAGGCAAGTATAAAAATGTTTGGATTTAACTTGTGGAAACAATCACAGTATTTTCAAGCCACACCTTATAGACATTTTCCTTTTATTATCAAGTCCATTTCTGAAACTCTCCCACATCAAATGGTTAATGAAAGAACCTACTTAATGGCACCCCTGGATGTTATTATAACATCCAAGTATTGAGTCAGGCAAATTACTTAATTAGTTCAACTCTTCCAGCTACTAATTTTGAACATCAGGCAGAAGAATATGTTTTTTAACTATACTGTGACTCAAGAGAAGAAAATTGTCTTTTGAAAAATGGAAATTATAGACCTACTTATACATTGTATACATATTATATACATATATTAACATATTTCTAAAAGGAAACCATGTTGCACTTGCCCACTTCCCATTTATTCATAAATTATTTTAAAATTAATTTGGGAATTAGAAAGTACAGTATTTAAAAAAAATAAAACTCTGCTTATTGTCTTAATTCTTTTGCCTAATGTCTATAGTGATTAGAGGACCTATAATTCAGAGCAACTCCAAATAGTAATCTGCTCTCCAGAAGAGAGACTGAGTCACCTATGCTAGTTGGTCAACTTCAGGTTGACCTGAAACATTTCAAGTGGCTCAGCCTCTTTTGTAGCAGAACAGAGCTAACTAATATATAGGATTCCTGTCATCAGCCCTGGGTCAGTTCCCCAGTGCACTGTCTGAAAGGCGAACCTCAGGAGTTACTTAGTCTCAACAATCAAACACATTCTGCAAACTCTGAAGATGCTATGTTATAAAGAACATTTACAAATATGTGCACTCACACATATATACATATATAAAGTAAAAGTATGCTTTTCCACACTTCTGTAATATATAATAAGTTAAAAGTAAAGTTTAAATCTTACACATTTTTGTTAACTTCCCACAAGCCACATAAAATTTGGAACATGAAATTCTCTCAGAGATAAGTAATACAGGGAAAAGCATGTTCTTTCAGTAAGAAGAGCTGGGCTCTCATCCTGGTTTTGTTACTCAACAGCTGTTAATCCCTAATGCTCAAGTATCCCTAACTCATGTTCCCACTCCTAATCATGGATATAACAGCATATTAATGTAGAAACTTATTCCTCCTGTATTTGGGAGTGTGAGTATGTGTGTGTGTATGTGTGTGTGCGTATGAAGGTGTTCTTTTTAAAGACAGTCCCCTTTTTTATATGGGGATTTCTAATGGAATACATTTTTCCCAGTTTTAAAATATAATTTACATTGCATGATCCTTCTTCTAATAGTAAAAAAAAAAATATTCATTTAATCATAGACTTATAGTTCCATTTGTAATTGGGTCAACTCTATCATTTAGAAAACAAATCCTGCGTTAACTGTACTTTTTTCTATCCATTTGTGGTCAGTGGTACAACATAGGTTTTTAGCACATAATGATATATTTAAATTTCAGAAAAGTCATCACTACACTTTCAAAAAAGCTACTTTTCAAGTTTATTTCTGAATAATGAAAGCTATTGGATTATCTAAGACAGCGGTCCCCAACCTTTTCATAACCAGGGACCAGTTTCCAGTTTCGTGGAAGACAATTTTTCCACAGAGGACAGGGGGACGTTGGTTTCGGGATGATTCAAGCACATTACATTTATTGTGCAGTCAAATCTCTCTGCTAATGATAATCTGTATTTGCAGCTGCTTCCAGCGCTAGCATCACTGCCTCACCTCCACCTCAGATCATCAGGCATTAGATTCTCATGAGGAGCTTGCAACCGAGATCCCTCGCATGTGCAGTTTACAGTAGGGTTCTGGCTCCTATGAGAATCTAACGTGGCAGCTGATCTGACAGGAGGCGGAGCTTATGCACTGATGGGGAGTGGCTGTAAATACAGATGAAGCTTCACTTGCTCCCTGCTGTTCACCTCCTGCTGTGCGGCCCAGTTCCTAACAGGATACAGACCATACCAGCCTGAGGCCTGGGGGCTGGGGACCACAGATCTAAGAGACTTACCTTTTCCTAAATTAAATTTATAGCTAAGTCATTTTAGAAAACACGATAATTACCAACATGCAAGAACCTCTACTTGAAAAATTTGTATAATTTGAACATGGAAAGCCAATTGTTTTAAATTTAATAAAGCATTTTCCTCTCAGGCTCAAATAGTGGAAGCAGCCTAGAGTAGAACTTAATGTATGAATTATAAACTTCCCAAAACAGAGGCTTATAATCAAGATATTGCAGGATTTTTCTTTACAGTGTTTTCTCCAGTGCTTTGGCCAATATATTTTTAAACGTTCCAGGAAATTACTTTCTGATCTTGCTCTCTTCACCAACCCAGTATCTCAAAGCAGATGGATAATTTTCTTGAATCTTAGCCTAAATTTTTTCTTGGAAATTTCACTTGAATATGACACACTTCATATCAGCCTGAATTTCATTCTAATACTGACTGCCTGGATATTCCAAACTGTGTGGCCCAATTTTTAAGGTGCAGCTCAAGCCTTATTCTGCTTCCAGGTTCTGATGAACACATGCTTTTTGTATATACGGGCTCCCCTGCCACGGCTTTCCATCTTACACAATCTTCCCCATCCAGGGGGCTCAGTTTGGTTTTAGGATGAGAAAGTCACAGCTGGTCTCTGATCCCACACAATGATGGGAGGAGTCACTCCTCTGTTCAGTGGATCTCAGTCTCACAGCATGGGATTTGGACACTCAAATCCAAGTACAAATTCTGGCTCTGCCAACGCACCTCAACTTTCTGAGGTTCAGTCCTCTCATCTGTAGAATGAGGATAATAATACCTTCCAGGGTTGTGGCTAACGTGTACTCTGACAATCTATGCAAAGCAAATGGCCAGGTATGGTGCCTCGTAAGTGCAAATCGGTTGCTATTATTATTCTTTGAATTAGTACTTTCTCCTGGGGCTACATGGGAATTAGCTTTTAAGTATGCCAGAATATACGATTATCGATTTTGTGGAATCCCAGTACCAGAAGACACCTTGGAGAGGATTTATTCTAAGCCTTCCTTTTTCAGCCCTGGCAACGGAGCTCTGGTATGCCCAAAACTTCTTCCAGCGCTGGCCGCTGCAGGGGCACCAACCAATAGCTTTCCTCAAAACTTTGTCTAAGAAAGTCCAGTGCAAAAATATAAGCTCAGCCCTCATACCCTTCTAACCTTTTAGAGCTATTTTGTGCCTTGAATTTGGATTTCTTCCTTAGAGAAGATCACAGGGGGCAGCCAGAAGCCAAGACAGCACAGAACAGTTTTGAGGAGACAGCATTCCCACACAGTGAGCATGCCTATGATGTCACCTCCATCCACAGAGACATTCCTCCCCCAAACCAGGAGGCATTTGGACTGTGGGACAGTCAGTAACCCGCGGGTGGCCACGTGAAGACAGCAGCTCCAGAACTGCTGAGACCCTACTTTTACCAAGTAGCAGGGCTAGGACGGAGGCTGGTGCTAGACCTGATCACCCACTCCTGCAAAACCTGAGGACTGCTCAGTTCATGCCTCATGCCCTTTTAATGTATGTCACCCATGGACTAGGTAGGTGCCAAGAATTTTGAATTGCAACTCTTCCCCATCAATTTGGTGGCGGTTGGGTGAGGGGCTGGGAATTTCACATCAGGGTAAATTTCAGATTTGGGAAGAGGCATAATAAATCCATGTTTCTCTAACACTTCTGTCTTTGCACTGTGTACTTAATAACACTTACAAACAATGATGGAAGCTATATTGAATTGAAAATATGATAATCCGCTAAGAGTAGCCAGTCATCTACAGGCCATTAGACCTTGGCATTGGCATCAACAGTTGGTGTTAAGAACATCGAACATTTCTGTGTAAATGTGCACATACTTTCCTTCCATTTTCCAAAATTAGTATGTGATTCTGTGCAATTATTTCTTTTATAGTCATTTCTGAATTTCATCACATAGTTTTCTTAAAAGGATGAGCTTTTGGCTTTCAACAATTACAAAAATCAAAACTTAACATACACTTACCATGGGGGCACTATCTCTTTTTCTTAGACATTTATGCAAGTCAAATGAAGTACTTAATTTAATTTCAGCAATTAAATTTTAAGATCGTATTACAGAAGATCCAGAAGAGGGAAAAACACAGGGATCTGATGGGAATGACACAATATACTTAGAAAGAAAATGCATTCTAAAAAGACTATCCCTATTATCATGCATAAGATATTTTTATTCGAAGTATCATGAAAGAGATAGCAAATCTGCAAATTAATTAAGAGTTTCCCAAGGGACAAATATCTCTAAGTTTTTGGAAAGGAACCCTCATTTATTTACCTAAGCAGGAGCTGCAGAAGCCTAGAAATAAGTTTATCATTTCAGAGAAGATTTAAGCCCTTGAGAAATGCTTGGATACATTCTAGATCCAAAGGATAAAATTTCAGTCAGTATCAGTATAAGCAATAGACCAGAGACTCACACATTTAAATCATCTCAGAAAGAGGAGAATCTCAGGAAAAAGAAAAAAACCTCCAGAAACAAGCATGTACAGGGATTTTTCAGCAGCCCATTCACTATCTAACCAACCCTGCTGGCTAGACTGGTCACAACTTCCACACACAACTTATGCATGCCTTAACCCACAAAGTAACCCCTTTTCCTATTAATTATCCTGATCAGAAACTGAGCACAAGATGGTTTCCCTTTTCCGCATAAGAAATCATTCACATATTTTCAGATATTAACTTATCTCAGTCTTGAATCCTCCAGTCCAAATATCCTCAATTCCTTATCTTTGCTTCCTAGATAGAGTGCATCACACACGAAACTCACCAAACGCTAGTCTTTGCTCTGAACTCTCTCTCCACAACAATATCCACAGCCTCTCTAAATTGTGGAGCTCAGAACTCCACTTCAAATGGCTCGTACCACAATCCCGACAAGAGATTCAGTTCACAACTCCAGAATCTTCAGCTACATGCTACACGGAGCAACAAGGTAAGAGGATACCATTTACCCTACTGCAATAAGAATGAGATCAAGAATCCCAATAAGTCTGAGTGCATTTGTTTAACCTCCCTGTAAAATTCAAGGCAATTCACCTATCATTTTAAGTTTTTCTCAATTTTGAGCACAATATCCATTCGCCTTTGCCAAGTTTTTCTGATGTATTAGTACAAAATCCAAGTCTTCATGTGCTGTAAAAATACAGGTTGTCAGTTTCAGATAAAGGCAGGAAGAGGAGTGGGTAAAAATAGGTGAAAGGCCATGTATCGTTTTTCCTTTCAAAAGTAGTGTTAACCCTAAATTTGCAACAACAGGGTGATATATAGCACATCACTTTACTGGAATTCTTTCTTGGTCATAAATTATATTTCAAACTGGTAAAAACGTTGATCAAATTTCAAAAAGATTAAGCATCAAGCAACACGCACGGGGCTTTTCAAATGTGCAGAAAGTACTTTAAACACACACACACACACACACACACAAAATGTGTTGCAAGCCTGCCAATGATTCCCTCAACCCAGACGGCGGTCCGCGGCGTGGAGAACCAGCATGCCCCTTCATGGTTAGAATAGCAGTGGTACAAGAGACAAAAGATTTCGACCATATATGGTTTGCCTCTTGGCAAATTTTCTGCATGATCAATAAAAACAAGTTCACAAAAACCCAGTCAAGCATTACTTTTCCCCCAAAAGTGCTTCTCAGATTACAAAACAGCTTTGAAAGTTCAGCCTGACAAAACAAATATGGTACTAGGAGGAGAGACCTGGAAGGCAATCACAAAAGTCTCATTTAAATTCCTGGAAAGCACGGCTTCTCCAAACACAGCTATTCAGCTCTCTTTGGAAGGCATCACTCGATGCAAGCCCTGAGTTTAACTTCCCTCCTTCCGCGGCACCAGCACGGTGAAATCTGAACGAGATGGACGTCACATTCCCTACTCAAAAGAATGAATCAAATATCCGCTCTGTGTTCGGTGGAAAGTAAAACAACCCCAAAACAGAGTTTTCTGCCTGCCAAGTGCCTAAGAATTAACACTCGGGTATTAAGGATTTTAAAGACCTCTCCTGCCCCTAAACATTATAGCTACAGAGAACCAGAAATCAATAGAACACACTTTTCAGATTTAAGAAGTGCGATTTTGCATGGGGGCGGCTGGAGAAAGACAATTAAAAAGCTTCAGTCCCTTCCAGAGCCAAAATAAAATAAAACATCACCGTTACTCAGCCACGGGGCCACAACTGTGTCCGTCCGTCCTTAAGCGCAAGACCTCCTCTTCGCTCACCCTCTCCAGAATTGCCTGCTTCTCCCCAAACCACCTTCAACATTCCCCACACACGGGTCTGGCCCCTTGTCGCCGAGTTTAACTCCGCGCTGAGCAGCGCGCAGGCTGCAAAGACACCGAGGAAGACGTCGCCGAACCTTAGCCGGTGCCCTCCCTTACCAGCTTTCTCCCCACGCTGCGCCTGGAAGCGCACGACACCGCTGTGCTCTGCGCTCCCCCGGCAGCGCGGCGCTGGACTCCGAGACATGCGTGTCACATTTTATCCCCCGGCAGCCGCTCGGGCGCGCGCGCCACGCGCTCCCACACTCACACGGACGCCCGCTGGAGCTGGGACCCCGAAGCGCGCTGCAGAACTTGGGGGCTGCGGCCGCCGAGCGCACGGTGTGAGTCCTCCTCGTGCCACTCCGGGGGCCCGGAGCTACCCCACGCTCGCGTCCCGGGCGGCCTGCAGGATCACCTCCCTGGGGCTGGCGCTGCTTTTCGCCCGCAGCAGCTGCAGGCGCGGGCGGCTGGGCGCGGCGGGCGGCTCGGCCTCGGAGCCGGCGCGGGGCTGCGCCTAGCTCCGCGCCGAGCACCTCATTGTTCTGGGCATCTCGGCGGCGGCGCCGGGGGCGCGGGCGGCTGGAGGGACCGCGGCCCCAAGCCCCGGGATGAGGCGGCGGCTCCCGGCCCCGGCACCTAGGCTGCGCCGCGCCCCGCCCCGAGCTCCAAGAGCCCCCTCTGCCTGCCGGGGCCCCCCTCCCCTCCGCCATCCCTCTCATCCTGCCCCCTCCCGGCTCACCTAGCGGGCCGCGCCGGGCTCTGGGAAGTTGCACTGCCCGTCCCCGCGCCCCCGGCCCGGCAGCTCAGCCCGCCGGCGAGCGCAGGCGGGGCGCTCTCTGGCTGCGCACGGAGCCCTGCCTCTAGCAGAGAGTGATTGCAGACTTGGGCTGCGTGAGGCAGTGCGGGGCGGCGCGGCTGCCTAAAAAGGCAGGTTTCTCCCCTGCCGCCCCCTCCATCCAGCCCTAGTTCCTCCGGAGGGTTACCTGTACAGAACCCGCCTGCCACCCCGGAGCACCCGGTCCCCGCCGGCCTCAGGGATGCAGGAATGCTAACAGGCTGTGGTTGACTGGGAGGAGAGTCCGAGCGCCTGGCCCCCGCGGAAGTGAGTCTTTGTGTACTCCGCTGGAACACACACCCTCCTGTGGCGCCCAAGGCTGTGCTACCTGCACGCCTAGCAGCGCCCGCCTGCCCGCCGGGTGGGGCGCGGGGCCGCACAGCATCGTCCCCGGCCCGCTTGCTCCCTTTGTTCCTCCCGCTCGGCCCGGCCCCGCGCTGCCGCCTGGCCTTCGCTCCCGGAGCTTCTCCGAGGAGCTCCGCGGTTCTGGAATGGACTTGGGAGAGGGCCGCTTTCCCTTTAGGAAGGGTGGCTTGCCAAGTCCGGTAATTGAGGTCCTTGGAGGCTGCCACCTGCCGCCCCTCCCCACTGCCAGCCCTCAGCCCAGAGAGGGACCAGAAAGTTTTTGGGACCAAGGCACCCCGGGCACGTGGTGAACCGGCCGCGGGAGCCGGAGGGCGGCTGTGGGCCCGGCAGCTGGAGCCCCCGGGCGGGGCCGCGGGGAGGGGCAGATCGGATGTCCGTCTGCTCGCGTGCCCAATGTCCATTTGTCACTACGGCCCTAGCGTTTTCTCCAGACGACTACATGTGGTCCCAGCACCGAGACCGCGCCGTCCTTTGTTTGGTAAACTCTCTCCGAACTTCAACGTGGCTCCCAGCGTGCGCCCGTGGCAATGGGTGCGCCCCGCCCTCCCTGCGCTGGTTCTCTCGGGGACCCTGAGAGAGCTGGTCAGATGTGAGGGGGCCCCAGGTAGAGCAAGACTGGGATAGGTGATATTGCTACGTAGTGCCCTTTCTTAGAGGACCCGTTAGGCATTCGCCACCCCACCGCACCCGGCCCCCTCGGACGCTACGGGAGGAAACATTTTGGAGACAGAACCGTCACCGACTGTACTATTTAAAGATCCTTAAGTATATTAGTTTAACTAATTGAGACTTTTTAGGGAGAAAAAAAAAAAACATACTAATTACTCAATTCATTCGGCATTTATTGAGTGCCCGCCTTGTGCCTAGGACTCTGAGCTAGACAGTACGTGTGCAAAACTCCCTCAAAGAGTTTACAGCAATTTAAAATAACACAGGAATTAAACTAAAACCGATTGGGTAAAATGCATTGTACTCAAAACAAAAGTGTGGGCCTAAAGCCGCTTACTCAGTATTTCTCCAATTATATTAACTGTTTCTGACATATGGAATTCTGCGGAACTGACTGAATGAACAATGCGTCATGCAGATTTTTTTTTTCAAGGAAAAAACTATATTCCATAAATGTGAAATGTGTGGCTTACAGTGACCAGATAAAAGTGACATGATAGAGACTTGCGGCTAGTGGGGATGGGGGGAGGGAATACTGCCGAAAGACCTGCCCCCTTAGCAGCAGAGGGAGTGAATTACAAACTCTGGGCCTCCTTTTTTTCTCCTCTCTGTAATGGAGGTCATAGTACCTACCTTCCAGGTTTGTTGTAAGTAGAGATAATGTGTTAAAAGCGTCTTCCCCTAGTGCCTGAAATGTGATACGTAATAAACTGTAGAAATTAATAAATGATAGTAATCATTATTAGAACACTTTACCATAAAATAGAAAAGTATTTTATATACTTCTTACAGTGTATTTGTAGTTTACACACTTCCTGTTCTTCTTGCATAAATGCTTGCCAAAGTTGATGTCTCGATTACCTTAAAGACATTTTAATAAGTAAAAGTGGCCAAATGACAATTAACTTTATGATTGTAGAAAAATTATCATCTTAAGGCAAGTATGCAAATCACTGTTGTAAAATTTTAAGTGGATTGAGTTTATTACTTAAATAAATGGGGCTAAACTGACTTAATCTGTTGCTTCCCAAAGATATCATAAAGGCAGTTTATATAAGTAATATAAACTGATGATTGTTTCTGTCAAAGTGCAATGATAAATAAAATATTGTGGCATCCTTTAGTTTAATTGCTCAGAGGAACCCCAAATGGGGGCAGATTATTTAATTATTTTGTTGTTCTATAGATTCATGAGAAATTCCTAAACTCCTCTGGCTCTGTAGTATTGCTTTCCTTAAAAAAAAAAATCAACAACACAAGAAACTTACTCCTACAAATGCTATAGATTCATGAGGAATTCCTAGCTCCTTGGCACTATAGTATTGCTTTCCTTAAAACACACACACAGTAAACGTACTCCTACAAACAGGAAGCATGCAGAAATCCACTTGCTGTTATCCATTTGCTCATAAGTAACCTGTTCCTTTTTTGTTTATTGTTTTTAAACTCAGGATTCCTCCACTTTTTTCCCATCATTTTATTTTATTTTTTTTTTATTTCAGGATATTATGAGGGTACAAACATTTTATATCTTTGCCTCACCCAAGCGAGGATTAGAGGCATGCCCTTCCCCTCTACAATGCTCACAGCAACCATTAGTTGTGAATTTACGCCCCCCCCCCAACCCCCAATCCCTGGAGAATATTACTACTGTGTGAGCACCATAGTGTTGATCAGTTAGTGCCAATTTGATGGCGAGTACATGCAGTGCCTATTCTTCCGATCTTGTGATACTTCACTTCGAAAAATAAGAAAAAAATAAAGACTCAGTTTTAGAGACAGTCTCGATATGTTGCCCAGGCTGGTCTCCAACTCCTGGCCTCAAGCAATCCTCCAACTTGGCTGGGATTTA
>CAUYSK010127753.1:0-18442 GCA_963575035.1 Avahi laniger
ATTTCAAAGTTATATCTCACCTCCACTTTTTTTTTTTTTTTTTTTTAGACAGAGTCTCACTTTGTAGCCCTGGCTAGAGTGAGTGCCGTGGCATCAGCCTAGCTCACAGCAACCTCAAACTTCTGGGCTCAAGCAATCCTACTGTCTCAGCCTCCCAAGTAGCTGGGACTACAGGCATGCGCCACCATGCCCGGCTAATTTTTTCTATATATTTTTAGCTGTCCAATTAATTTCTTTCAGTTTTTTTGGTAGAGACGGGGTCTTGCTCTTGCTCGTCTCGAACTCCTGAGCTCGAACAATCCGCCCGCCTCGGCCTCCCAGAGTGCTAGGATTACAGGCATGAGCCACCGCGCCCAGCCTCACCTCCACTTTTTCAAAGAACCTCTTGTTAACCTCAGAGATCCTAAGATTATGTCATTAGAAATTATTTTAATCTCTTGAAGGACATTTAAATTTAGAAAAAGGAATAAAACATAGGTCATTTTTATACAAGCAGCTTACGGTTCCAAATCACTGGAAGTCTTTTTGAAAAGTAACACACTAATTTAGCAAAACTTCTAAAGTATTACATGAATTTATTACTGATTCTTGAGATTTCATAAACTGAAACAAATTTGATTAAATGGTCCCTTAAAAAAGCATTTATAGTCCACAATAGAGCTCTTTCTCATCCAAGGGGATTTTTGCCATTTTTGAATTATTATTTTTAAATGTTAAATATTATTCTTATCTAGTAGAGAAATATCTAAGTATAATTTTCCCATTTTTGAAGCTTAAAGACAAAAACTTAACCTTAAATAATATTGCTCTGAAAACGTTTAAGTTGCTAATTATAACTACATTTTGTTCATTTAAACCTGGATCTTATCTAAGTAACTGCTTGTTTTAAGTTAGTCCTGAGGTGAGTTTACCAAAATGAAGAATGATACATGGTTTTAAGTTAGTCCTGAGCTGAGTTTATCAAAATGAAGAATGATACATGTCTGCTGTTCTTATTCTAAAACCTGAGTGAAGCAATATAGAGAAAAATGTCACCATATTATTTTCTTAAAAAGTAAAATTTCACCCAGTGTATACATAAATCAGTATTGAGAAGCACCTTTATTTCTTTTTTCTTCAGAGAACCTCAATCTGTTTAACAGCTCTATATTGTATATTTCTGAACTGACAGAAAAAACACACTAGAGACTCATGAAACAAATATTAAATGCAATGATATTTTGTTCTTATACTAGTCCCAACTACCAGATTGATGAGTATATACTTCAGCTAACTTCATTTGGAAATGTTAGCACCATTTGACAGGCATGACACTGTTAAGAATTCCCAGATAAACAGTTAGTGGGCAAATGAGAAAATATTTAGAAAAAAAAAATTTTTACTTTCCCCAAATAAGCAATTCCAACATATTCATAATCGGATTATTTAAAAGTATTTCCTGGGAAATTTGAGAAACCAACATTTTAAATACATCAGTGAGAGTTTTGAGGTTCAGAGATTATATTGAAAAATGTTGGAATAATTTGTACATAATTTGTCAGTTCTGAATTTGGATCCATAGTTTTCTCATCTGTAAAATGAAGTGCTTGGAAGGAAAAATGATGTATCCCTGCAGAGTCTTCTAGCATCGATTCCTGTGACTTAAGTCATATACTTTTCTTTTATAAATAAAATAAAAACTAAAAGCATCATTATAGTTTTTAAAACTGTTAAGGACCCTAAAAATACTTTACATAAACAAGCCAGCCATTTTACATCTGAATAAAAATTCGTTAATAGATTCTGTACAAAACACTGTATAAATGATGAAATCTCTGATTTAAGGGAAAATATTTTCCAACTTTAATTTTGCTAGTTTTATTTCAAATCCAAACTTCTGTTCTCAACTAGATGACCATTTTATCATTTTAATCTTTTTTCTAGTTTATATTTGTATGGAAATTAATCTTGCTTCCCTTCCACATGAAAAAACATATCTTCTTACCATCATATTTATATAGGTTTCATTAAAAACAAATAAAAAATCTTGAATGGCAAATGTTCAGAGTTGTATTAAGCTAATGACCTTTTTCTGGACATTCTCTACTGTTTGAATTGTTTCTTTAATACTGTAACTGCATTGGTAAAGGTAAGAATTAATTGTCAAAACAGAACTAGTCTGATGCTGAGATAAATTTCTTCACTTTGGTAAACATTTCCATTTTATTTTAAGCCGGAAGCTTTATCTGTCTTTAAATAGAGTAAAAAAAAAGACATTTCATAGGTCCTTTTCTATTATAGTCTACAAAGACTAGAAAGAAATACTTTAAAATGCTAATACTGTTTATCTCTGGGTGGTGGTACTACACACTATTTTTTACATTTCTCCAAAAGCATTATTACTTTGGTAATCGAACAGTATTTTTACATTAAGATTTATGTAGCTTATAGTGTGAGACATCAACATAGTCTACTTCTACAGGAGATTTGTTAAATGCTTTTTCCCTATTGATAAGAGGCTGGTTTAACAGGAGAATGATTTGATCACGTGGTCTCTAGGTTGGATGAAGACAAAACAGCTTTATTTACCAGGCCCCTCTTTTATTTAGGCTTTTGAGAAAATTCAAGAAGTGAGTTTGAACTTAATTGAATCATGCAGTAGTAAACTTTTTGGGTGCCCAGAGTAACACCTTTCATTACAACTAACAGCTGAATGGTAAAAAGACTCCCAGGTTTACACAATGTTTTCAGAGACTTGTTAGTATTCTCCTCTGTCATTATTTCAGAACAATTCCATTTAAAAAGAAAAGCAATTGTAAACCGTTTCTATTTCAGGCCCATAAAACCAGAATTGGGCTGAAAGGCAAAGCCTTGACCTTTCTATTTTAGACTTGCATCTGTGTAGCTAAGCCATCTGCTTTCTCCCCACCCCATCTACTTAATGGACTGAAAATACTGCACCTAATTGCAATTTTATCGAAACGGACTGGCTTCCACTTTAACGAATTATGACTCTGTCTTTCACCTGAAGGCTCGCTTGCACAATTTTGCTTACCATTCCCTCCCAATTCCTTCCCACCTCCCTCAATTATGAGTTGCCAAATGTCTTTAAACTAAGATGCTAGGCTCCCGTGTATTAAGCCATCTAAAGAGCTCTTCACTTTCAACATTGAGCGCCTAACGGAAAATCTACTCCAGTATCTCCTCATTTGGATATTATCACTGTTGCAGTTACGCAGGAGGAACCTCGAATCTCAGCCTAGAAAGGAGTCGCATCTCTCCGCCACCAAACAACAAGGGACCCAGCCTGGGAAAAGACAGACTAGGGTGGGAGGAAACCTCCGGGAGGAAGAAGGGAGCTGGGAAGAAGAGGGAGCTCAAGACTGGGAGGAAGGACCTTCCAAGGCAGGAAGAGGAGAGGGTGTGTGAAGTGAAGCAAGAAGCAGGCGGCCGAGGTGAAGGGGGATGAAGGGGCCAGGGCCCGGCGGGAGGGCGCGAGGGGCCCGGAGAGCGGCTCCAAGGCCCGGCGGGAGGCGAGGGGGCCGAGGCGGCGTGGGCAGCTCGCAGCCCACCGCCCGAGTCCGAGCAGCGGGGGCGCTTTCAGCGGCGGCAGGCACGATGCCGGGGAAAAGAGCGGAAAAGAGAGCAGTTTAAGGGGCCGAGGGAGTCGCGTCCGAGGCCGGCGCGGCGGGGACAGTGGGCCCACCCCCAGCCAAGCCCCGCTACTTAACTATTTGTAGAGCTGCTGCAGGCACAGGTCCAGACTCTCGCCCTCCACCTCCTCGCGGATGATGCGCTCCGACAGCGGCCGCGGTAGTGGGGGCAACGGCGGCAGCTGGGGCTGCGGCGGGGGCGGCACGGCCGAGTGCCCCGGGGCTACTACCGCTGCCTCGTCCTGCTCCTCGCCCTCTACCGCCGCCGCCTCCTCTTCCACCGCCTCCTCCTCGGGCTCCGGGTCTTGCTCCTGCTCCCTCTCCTCCGTGGCGGCTACCGTGGCCGCCTCCTCCCCGGTTTCCTCAACTGAAGCCTCGGCCGCCTCAGCTGCTACCAGTTCAGGCTCGGGCTCTGGTTCGGACTCGAGGTCGGGTTCCGGCTCCGGCTCGCCGCCGCCGCACGGTCCTCGAAACTCGCCCAGGAATAGCTCCAGGAAGCGCCGGTAAGTTTTCTCCTCAGGGCTGCAGCCTGCCATCGCTGTTCATGCCCGGGGGCCGACCGGGGAAGAAGTGGAGTGGAAGCCCAGGAATGCGAAGGGGCTGCTTTTGAGCCTCGGGCTCCCGCAAGGGCCGTTAACAGCCGCACTGGCACGAGCGATCAGCACTAGGTTGCCTGGAGAGGGCTCCCGCAGGCGTGCGCGCCGCCGAGCGCGGACGTGCGCGGCCCGGGGGCGGAGCGCGCCTTCCCTCTCAGGTCTGGAGGGAAAGTTGGCGGCGGGCGCGCGCGCAGGGTCCGGTGGCGGCCCACCCTCTATCCCTACGAGAGCTCAGCCCACGCCGCCTAGAGACTGTCACCATGGCAACCAGTTCTAATTAAGAATTTCAGGGTCCCTCCCCGTCGAGTCCGTGGAGTCGAAAGGACACCGGACTCGTCCGCTCTCCAACTCGGAATGTCTTTATTGGATGCGGATGAATTCCCTAGCCTCATGCGGTTAAGGTGAACTAAGGCATCTCCAAGTCTAGCTGTTGGTTCCCACTTGGTTTTTTGCATTTATGTACTTCAGTTTCCTTATCTGTTCCTGCCTTGCCTTATGGTATCTTTTAAAAGATACCACACTGTGAACACCTTTTTGTTGATGACACCCACTAAATAAAGTTCGGGGAGAGGGGGGGCCTCAAACACCTACCAAGTGATAGGCTCCTTTGCATAGATTCTCTCACTTGATTCTGTGAAGAAAATGATGTTATCTTCATTTCCCAGAAAGAAGAAACTGAAAATTATGACAGTAATTTACTTGCTTCAGGGTCTCAAAACTTCTAGTCACAGCGTTGGAATTAGAGCCCAGGTTGTTAGTCTCCGAGGCCTTCTTGACCATTTTTCCTTAACTCTTCTCTGTCTCTGAAGATTCAACAGTGTAACGTGTCTATATAATGCCTTATTTCTGTTGGGCTTTATAGTTTACAAGTTGTTTTCATCCTTTAATCCTTACCACTGCCCCTCGAAGTACAGGACATTATCATTATGATTCTATTTTATAGATGAGGAAACATCCTTAAGACACAGTGACTTTGCTCAAGGTCACACACAACCCTGGTCTTTTCACTGGATTTACCCACTTCAATGGATTTCACCCATTAGTTTTCCAGTACACCAAGATTCCCCTCTTTATTTTCAGCATAATGCATATTATACTTTCTTACATAATATGTATTTTTTTCTACATTTTGTTTGCTCTTCTTCCCCATCCCCCCCAAGTCTCTTTTTTTCCTTCTTAGACTGGCGCTGAAATGACTTTAAATGATTCTAATTTTCTTACCAAACTACACACAAGCCTATTATTTCCCAGCCTTACTAAGGGGAGTGGGGGAGGGAGAAGCTGTGTTGTTATACAGCTGTATAGATGATAGCATCATTACTGCATACTGCCATGTCCATGGCAACATATAATTCAGCAAAAACATAGTGATTCTTCCTCTGCTTTGAAAAACATGTTCTCACCAATTATCCACCCTATCCTCTCCATTTATTGTTTCTAGGTTTCAGTTGGATTTAGGGTCTGAAATATCACTGTTTCCAGTCAGTTATTAATGGCAGAAGAGGGAGTCTCCCTGCCAACTGTTTTCATATAATACTGTATTCTAAATCCCTGACCTGATACTGTTATTTTAAGATTAAGTGGGTTGAGCTCACTAATGCACATTAAGGAATCATGTAAAATAGTTCCTTTCTCTCCCCTAGCTTGAGATTAAATAATACATGATGGAAAGTATATAGTGAGTAATGTACTTGAGTCCTCTATAACTATTTATTTTTTTCTCAAAAGTAAATGGAAAGATCCAATAAGTCTGTTTCCAGACATGCTGAATGTATTTATACATGTTTTGTTTAAAACATCACCAGTGTAGAGCAACTTCTCTATGAGATGCCAAGAAAGTCTTTAAACTCCTCATTTGTCTTTGTTTTCAATCCACCTGTTCATTTCCATTTCAGAATATCTAGAAAAGATTGACAAAACTTTTTAGGCTGCAAACCTAAATGTCCACAATTTTACATTCCAACAACTGTTCAAGATCTCGAATTTGACATGATGACATTTAGTTCAAGAGTACATCGCTGTCAACCATAACAATTCACATCAAGTTACACCTTCCTACTTTGTAATGTAGTTGCCTCCCTCATCTAGATGACATTAATTTATGACTCAACCCACATATCAAAGGGAAGTGATATAAATTGGGGAAACATTACTACTAAGAGTAAAAGAAAAAGCCCACACCTTTATAATACTATAAATGAGAGGCGTGTTTGCTTATATTAATAAAGATATTCCTTCACAAAGATCAATATGGATCCTATTGTATCTATTTGACAAAGTAGCTTTACCAGAAGGTTGCTGACAACAGTGCTGAAATCTCAGAGCAGCTGTGTAGGAAGATTTTGTGATTGTCAAGAAGTCTTTTTAGTAATTATTCTGCATCGCTTTGCTTTCCTTTTCAGTTTCTCTCCTCTTATACTTCCTTAATCCGCTTTCTTACTATTAAAAAATACTGAGTTATGAAAAGCTTAATGTGTATCAAAGGTATTAAAATTTTTGAGATTTTTTTTCTCATAAAAATTGTTCTCCCTCTAACCCTTAGCTCTTTGGAGGAAATGCACAATGTCTTTTTGTGGACATTAATAGTAATAATATTTATAAGGTTAAAAAGAATTGTTGACCCCTTCCCCCGCCATGTCTCACTTTTTCTTATTTTTCCTCCTTTTCACGTTCCTTAAAAAAAAAATTGAAAAAAAGAATTGTTGAGTTTGGCAGTTTCTTATACAATCCAGCAATTCCTCCCCCAGATATTTCCTCATGACAGATATTTCTACACACACACACACCCCAAACACACACAAAAAAACCTTGTACATAAATGTTCAGAGAATTTGTATTCATAACAGTTCAAACCTGGAAACAACCAAGATGTCCATCAATGGGTAAATGGATAAACAAATTAGTGTACTCATACAATGGAATACTATTGAGCAATAAAAATAAACTACTGATAAACACAACAACATGAATTAATCTCAAAAACATGCTGGGCCAGGCATGTTCAGGTTCATACCTGTAATCTTGGCACCTTGGAAGCAACACCCTATCTCAAAAGAAAAAAAGAAAAAGAAAAAGAAAATCCAGACATGAAAGAGTACATACTATATGAAATTTATACACACTTCATTGATATGAAATTCTAAAACAGACAAAATTAACCTATAGTGAGAGAAAGCAGATTCCTGGTTGTTTGGGACTGAGGTGGGGTGGGAGATTCATGGCAAAGGAGTAAGAGGTAACTTTTTGAAGTGATTAAAATGTTCTATGTCTTGACTAGGGGTAACCACAAATGGGTGTATTCATTTGTCAAAAATTATTGCCAGGCAGTGATGAGTGCTTGTAGTCCCAGCTACTTGGGAAACTGAGACAAGAGGGATGCTTGAGCTCAGGAGTTGTAGGCTGTAGTACATGATGATGGTGCCTGTGAGTATCCACTGCACTCCAGCCTGGGCAACATAGCAAGACCCCATCTCAAAAAAAAACTACCAAAGTATGCACTTAAAATTAGTATATTGCATGGAAATTATACCTTAATAAAGTTGATTTTTATCCTCAGGTTGTGATAAGCAAAAAATAAATAAATAAATAAATAAAGTTGATTTTTAAAGTTAAAAATAATTGATTTTTGTGTTCATCTTTGTCCTTTTTGCTTTCGTATCCATTTCTTCTTGCTCTGCTCTATATTGTAGGAATGCTAACCCTTTCGGGCTGTATTCACTAGGCTCCTGTGACAGCTGACTTCCAGCTGGGATTTGCCCAGTAGGAGGCACTAACAAGAAATTGGAAGGTGAGAGGAAGGGAGAAAAGCCCTGTCCCCTATCTCAGTCTGAGATCTGTTATATCTCCTTTGTAGCTTTCCTCCTCCAGAACGTGTCCACTGGAATTCCAGCTTTTGCCAGTGACTCCAGGCTTTGAGCTCCAGAAACATCATCTTCCTCCACTTGTCCTTTAACCTAGGGATGGTAATGGCTCCCAGTTTCCTAATCTTTTAGGAATTAGAGAAGGAAATTTTGGCTTTTTAGCTCTTCCATCACTTGTGTAACCCATTTCTTGTATATAATTCTCTTGTTTTCTTAACTAGATCTGATTGGTACGGCAACAAATTATACCTTAAGGAACTATTATAAAATGGATTGTATGTGTAAGAGAACTATAAATGGATTAAGCCAAAGTTAAAGCAAGTTTAAGCCTCCAAAGGTGCTACTGGAACACTGAGTTTACTTGAAGCAAAGTTAGCAGTAAATTATTTCCTAGACTTAGAAGTTAAGGATAGGTTGCAAGTGGTTCAGGGAGGAGGGAAGGATGAATAGGTAAAGCACAGGGGATTTTTAGGGCAGTGAAAACTGTTCTGTATGACACTGTAACGGTAGATACATGCCATTACACATTTGTCAAAATCCGCAGAATGTGCAAGAGTGAACCTACTTTAAACTATGGACTTTAGTTATCAACAGTGTATTAATAATGGCTCATCAACTATAACCATTGTAATTGCAAGATGTTAATAATAAGGGAAACTGAGTATTGCGGTGGGAGAAGACATATATTGGAACTCTGTCCTTTCTACTCAACTTTTCTGTAAACCTAAAATTGCTCTAAAAAATAGTGTATTAATTTTAAAAAGTTAATAAAATATTCAATATATGAAAAATTGGTGCTTGTAACTAAGCAAAATCTATAACTTCTCAATTTATCTCCAATTAACATTAGCTTGGCTATGCAAGTCTAGAATATTCTGTCTATTCTAAAGTATGCCTGCTTTATCTATTTATAAGAAAAATAGAAATACTATTTCCAAAAGCTGCTAATTTTGATTTGCTAATTGTAAAAAAATCATTGATTTGAAGCTAATATATCTGAAATAGTAAAATATACTTTATGTTTACACTAAATGTTGACACTTTATATTTTTGAGAGAATATAATAACAATAACACATACATAGCTCAAATCCAGTGGCCTAAAAAGTTGCTGTCTATGTAAATGTTTAAGGCTAAACCTAATGATGAATGTTAAAGTTACAAATATAAAAATGTATATTTTTAAATCATATTTTAAAACTGAAAGGAAAGCTAATATGTAAGTAGTTTTTAAAAATTAATTTGATTCTATTATCAAATCGACTAGTTGGGAGAAACAGAATACTTGATAACTGAAAACACAGAGAACATAGAAGTGTTTTCAGATAGAAACTTCCTCTTCTACATCTCAGATCAATAAATATAATTTAAAAATCATCCCTATTTGCTGCCAAAATAGTACCACTATAATAATTTTTTATTCCTCTTCTATTGTTGGTAAATATGGTCACATTGCAGCAACAGTCCAAAGCTGTCAAAATTAATATTCATGTCAGATAATAATAGGCCTACATGCATTATATTTCACCAGTTTTAAAAAGCAAAGCAGTCAGTCCCCAAAACAGGGTCTAACCTTTTTTCTTAATGTTTTAACCATTAACAATAATAATCTTTCTTTTTATCAAGCATGATTTTTTGAGGAACCAAAATTATTTTGGACTTATTATGATAAGCTTACAAAAGAGGAAAAGGGCAAGGATAAAGGTAATTTGACGATGGCACTATGCATGGCTAATAATGTGATATGTTCCTTCTATAATGAATAGTTCTTTTAAAATGAATTGACTCTGTTAAAAAATCCACTTCGACATTTTGCTACTAGTTTTCACTTTACAAAAACCAAAAAAGTGCTTTGTGGTAAAAATTTACCTTTATTATCATCTAATTTTTAATTACTTTTATATATTTGCTTAGAATAAATACATGCAAGAATTATATTGATCATGTCCTATTCTAGTCAGCAGATGCCTATTCCTCACTCTGGAACATTCATCAAAAAAAACCACTTGCTTTTTAAAATGAAAATGAAATAGTCAACTAAATATGAAAACTCTTCACAAAGGTGTCTTCTATGCTTAGATAGTACTGAATACTTTATTCTTAGTGTAGCTGATGGAATTGAGCCACAATGACATTTGTGACTAGTAGGGAAGATAGAAATGATTCCATTAACCTAGAGTGCTGTAACATATGGTAATCATAGGTGGTAGAATAGCTGTGTCGGACAAGGGTGGAACTAAGCCATGTGGCACAGACATTATCAATTACCACACGTGGTAACCATGCTGACACAATGCATCTTTTCCAGAAAGAAAATGATTTGGGCATATGAAGTAGTTTGCTGCCTTATGAAAGAGTGCTCTGTAAATGACATATCTGGCACCAATATTAGTACATGTGGTTTCCAGTAATTCTGCAAGATCTGAGAATCAAGTTAATGTCCTCCATACACCTAAATAATAGTACAATACCATGCAGTTATTTGCACAAAGACAGCGAATCAAAATATGTATGCAAAATAAACCCAGGTCCTTCACACATAAAATTATTAATTTTTAGAATATCCTTTTAAATTGTCACATAAAATTCTGAAATTTTGTATCTCTGGAAATATATGCCAATGATTTCATGACTCTGTAAAGTATAAAGCCTATGGGCAAAAGTTGAAGATTAGATCTAGGCTGTACTGGAAGATGGAATTGCAATTATTTGTTCCATCTATTGGCAAAAATATTGAATTAGAAAGAAACATGACAATTGTGTTTTAAGAAAATTTAATATGCAAACATTCCTTCAGATAAGTGCAGTATGGATTGAAGAAGAGAGACTGAAGGCTGGAAATAGTTGGGCAGTGGGAGATAATAAGAGTACAGAGAAGAATGGTGTCAGTGCGAGTGAAGATGAACAGAAAAAGCTCAACACATTGGACAGGATGATCTGAAATTCTGAGAAGGCGCCTAAAGACACAATTTGGGAAGATCTGACAACTCACCCAGAGAGGTTCTCAGGTGGCTGTTCCAGTTATCTATTCCTGCAAAACAAACTCCCTCAAAACTTGGTGGCTAGAAGAAAAACCATTTTACTGTATTTCACAGCTCAGTATGTTGACTGGGTTCAGCTAGGTGGTTCTCACTTGCGGGTCTCAGAAGTTGTAGTCAGGTAGCAGTTGGGGATAAAGTATCTGAAGGCTCAATTGGGCTAGATGTCCAAGATGACTTATATTACACTTTTTTCATTTATATTGAAAAAAATGAGTGGAAAAATGACTAAATTGTAAATATTTTTCAAGGCAATTGATTGTGTTGCCAAGCTGCCAGTTGACGCTGGCTATTGACTGGGGAGCTCACCTAGGGCTGTCAGTTGTAATACCTACACATAACATTTCCAACATGGTGGCCTTACAGTAGTCAGACTTCTTACATGGTGGCTTAAGGGCTTAAAGAGTGAGAGTTCTATAGAATACAAGTAGTGAAAGTGGGGGTAAAAAGTGAGTGTTCTAGTGAATAAGACAGAAGGTGCATAGTCTTTTATGACCTAGTCTCATAAGTCAATAGTATTACTTCTACCGTGCACCACTGGTCAAAGCAGTAATAGGGCTATTTTAAATTCAAGAGAAGGGGACATAATACACCTCATCTTCTGATGGGAGGAATGTCAAAGAATTTATTTTAAACTACCATAATGACATTTATCTTCATGAGTTTATACAAAGTTCAGCAAATTGAACTTGGAGGCTCAGAAATATGAGTGTTGCAAATTTAATTACTTGAAGCGATATTAACTAATACTAAAAAAATCTCACAAGAATATATAAAAATCACAATGACAACATATGAATTTACAGTGACAACTTTTCCAAGGAGACCAGATGTTTTAATTGATCTGGCTGTAACCAAAGTACCTGGGAAATTGGTATGCATGCAATCAGATAAATTCATTATGATTCAAATGTTTAATGGCATCAAGCTGAGATAGTCTGAAGCAACCAAGAAAAATGTAAAATGACATTATGATATGTCATTTTTAAAAACTTACCAAATTGTCAAAAAAGATAAAACAGTGTGTTGTCAAGAGTGCGTAAAAACAGCCACTTTTCAATACCACTGGTGGAGGTGTAAACTGGTAGCCTCCCTGGAGGATAATTTGGCAACTTCTATAAAATTTTTAAGTGCATATACATTCTGATCAAAACCCTGCATCCTCGTAAAAAATTGCATTGACCTAAATATTCATTAACAAAAGTGATTAAATAATACTATATTCTTTCATGGAATGCCCCATGGCAACTTTTTTTTTTTATTTCAGCATTTTATGGGGGTACAGATGTTTAGGTTACGTATGCATGGCAACTTTTTAATTGAGAAAATTCTACGTGTACTGATAGAAACAAGGTGCAAAACAGTGTGTATATTATTTAAAATTTGGATGTTGAACAAAAAATACATTTTAGATACCTGGAATACCTTTGAAAGGTCATATAAGAAGCTGATAATGATGATTGTCTTCTACAAAGAAACTGAGTAAGAGACAGGAGACAAAAGAAGACTTACTTTTCATTGAATTTTAAATCTTGTGCCTTTTAAATTTAAATCTTGTACAAATATTACTTAGTAAAAACAAAAAGTAATTTTAAAAAAAAGACCAGGAAACATTTTTTCTCTTGAGGAACTGGTATACTTCTTATACTTCATATCATTAGATCAAGAGAGTTATGTAACCAATTGTTTCTTTTTTTAAAAAAACCAATTATATATGTTTAATTGAAATATATATATTTATTATATATAATTGAAATATTTTTCTTATTTAAGGAATCCTAATGACAATCAACCAATTATGTTTTTCTTTGCCTTGGTTTACATGACTTCTTGATACAAATTCTCCTCCCTTTGTCTTTTATCAAAGACAAAGGATGAAAAGGCATTTGTCCTTTATCTTGTGTTAATTTTTTATTTTGAAAGTATTAATAGGTAGGACACAATTTCCATGAATTCTCAAGCTCTTCTAAGCCTAACCTTTATATCCTCATGAAATAAGCTACACATGAAATCACTATCAGAGTAATGCTGTTTAAAAACTCACACAATGACTGGCACATTTGGTAGCTGTCTGTCCGTCTGGGGGTGCCATCATGGCAGACTTGGCCAGCCAGGTGCTCACGGACTCTGGTCTCACCATCCTGTCCCAGCTGTTCATGTGGGATGTGAGGCTCTTCCTCCAACAACAGGACAAAATATTTTTGGGCAACAAGCATGTCAGCTTCCTAGTCTCTTTTGTTATGTTGAACACATTGCCAGCATCGATTGGAGGCCTGGGTTGTTCACAGGCTTAACTCCACGACTGTGTTCAGGAGTCCTTGGAACTGTGGTCCATGGCAAAGTTTTACAGCATTACCAGGAGTGTGACAAGTGTGAGGAGTTAGGACCTGAAAATGTACAGAAAGAAGTCTCATCTTCTTTTGACAATGTTATCAAGGAGAAAACTGGAGGGATGATCACTGGGTCTGCTGCTACTGTCATCACATATCCCTTCCACATGATCTCTCTTGAGATCTATGATATAATACAACTCATTGGCAGAGAATTCAAGCACTTTGGATTTTGTGACTCCATAGTAACCATCTATTGGGAAGAGGGCATCCTAGGATTTTTTTCATGGGTCTTGTTCCTTGCCTCCTGGGTGACATCATTTTTTGTGACTCTGTTAATTCACTGACCTACGTTGTCAATACCTATGTACTGGACAACAGAATTTCCACCGTAAATGAAATGAAGTTATACCCAAGCTGTCATGGGATTTTTTGCCAGTATGTTGACCTATCCCTTTGTGCTTGTCTCTAATCTTATCGCTGTCAACAACTCTGGACTTGCTGGTGGATCTCTTCTTCATTCCCCAATATATACTTCTTGGATAGACTACTGGTACATGCTACAAAAAGAGGGAAATATGAGCTGAGGAAACAACTTGTATTTCCAGAAGGTCCCCTTTGGGAAGACTTACTGTTGTGACCTGAAAATGTTAATTTGAAGATGTGGGACAGGGACAATGACATTACTACAGTCCCAGATGCACAGAATTATGGGACAGAATGTTTAAATCTATACAGTGTGGTGTGCTTTTTTAATAAACATTTAATCTTGGGAAAATGGAAAAAAAAACCCTCACATCTTACTACACATAATGGGAGTCAAATGGATAGTTGAAACATAAAGAGGCGGATGTCATTGGTGAACTAAAACTGAAAACAAGCAAAGGAATATATTGTGGTCAAAAAAACATGAAATCTTGTCAACATATTTTATGCCAAAATCAGTTCTCAGGGAGCAAAATGTTCTGTAAATTTTAACAGTAACAGTAAATTTAGGCACTGATGTTAACTAAAAATACATATTATGAACAGCCAGACTCTCTTCCACAATTCGATGTTTTTTTTAAAAGCAATAAAACAATTCAACATCAATCTCAAAACTGAAATGCAATATATTGCAGTGGGAATCCTAGCATTACAGATTTTAAAATAAAAATGTATAAATGTCACTCTTTTTTGTTTCCAGTATTGATCATTTAAAGTGAATATTTAATAAAGCCCCTATAAAAGCAGAAACCACAAAATTTAGAACAATGAATTAAGCAATCATTTAGTCCTATCTTGTTTTATAAATAAAGACATGATAAAATAAAGGTGCCAAAATTGATATGGCTTATTAATGTCTCACCTCAAATTAATATGTAAGTCTTCTAACTGTAGTCCTACGTTCTTTGCTGATTTAGGATTTTTTTTTTGACACGAGGTCTCACTATGTTGCCCTGACTGTCTCGAACTCCTGGCCTCAACAATCCTCCCCTGCCTCTGAGTAGCTGGGATTACAGGCATGAGCCACCTCACCAGGCCACTCCTATGTTTTTTCTACCACATTATACTATACTTTTATCACTAGTTGCAAACATTTTAGTAAGAACATTATTAACAAGAGAAGAAAATACAGTAATGAGAGACAAAATAAGAATAGCTTATCTATGAAATGAAAATAAACCTACTAGGGTTAAAATTTAAGCTGGTAGAATCGCTTAAAAATATACCAAAGACAAATCAATTGCCCCAAACTTGATAAACAATAAAAGTCCATAAAAGGTTCAGGAAAAAAAGTTGTTACTTATGTAAATTTATAAACAATTAAAACACTATTAGAAATAACCCAACAGTCCGACAACAGATGAATGGGTAAACAAAATGTACAGCAGTCCCCCCTTATCTATGGTTTTCGATTTTCATGGTTCCTGTTATATGCAAAAATATTAAATGGAAAATTTCAGAAATAAACAATTCATTAGTTTTAAATTAGTCCCAGCTACTCAGGAGGTTGATATGGGAGAACTGTTTGAGCCTAGGAGTTAGAGGCCAGCCTGGGCAACATAGTGAGACCCTGTCCCAAATAAATGATTCCACTTCTATGAAATATCTACAACAGTAGGCAAATTCATAGAAATAGATTTTTTTTGGAGCTGGGACCTTGGGTAGAATTTATTTTTATCTTTTATTTATTTAGTTGGAGCTGAAATTCATAGAAATAAAAAGTAGATGAGAGATTACCAGGAGCTCAGGGGAAGGGAGAAAAGGGAGTTACTGTTTCATGGGTACAGATTTTCTGTTTGGTGTAATGAAAAGTTTTAGAAATAGAGGTAATGTTCTGATGCTGAATGAGCTGTGGGAAAAAAAAAAGAGTAGTGACAGTTGCATAATATTATGAATATAATTATTGGCACTTAATTGTACATTTACAAATGGTTAAAATAGCAAATTTTACATATAGCTATTTTACAATAAAAAAGTAAAAACTATTATGTATTTATAACAAAAAATGCTCAGAAACATCATCCTATGCATGACCAAATGGTATTTTTATCTGACCATTTGAAAAGCAGAATTTATTCTAAATCTTATCTGAAATATTTATTTATTCAACAAGAAGTAAATATGTGTTAGGCATTAGATGGATGAAGGGATGGAAAGAAGAAAACCAGACAGGCCAGCCTATCAGTCCACCTTACAAGTTGCTAGTAGGATCAAATAAAATGATGTAAAGTATTTCCTGGCTGAGTGTCGGTGGCTCAGGCTTGTAATCCTAGCATTTTGTGAGTCTGAGGCAGGAGGATAGCTTGAGGCCAGAAGTTCAAGGCTACCATGAGCTATGACGCACCACTGCCCTCCAGCCTGGGCAACAGAGCAAAAGCCCATCTATAAAAAAAAAAAAATTTCTTAAATAATAAAACACTATATAAATATGTTTTAAGTTATATAATTCCAAGGTGGAAGCTAAAAGTACAATATTTTCTGGGAAAAAAAATACAACTTCAATAAAAGATGTTTGTAAAACCAAGAAAGGATTGGCAAAAAAAATTACATGCATATTTGAAAAAGTGTGGAGATTTATGATCAAAGATATTGGTGGGATGATCTATAAGGTTTCCTCTAGTAATAAAGGTCTGTAATAGTTGCATTTGAAATGTTAAGCCTCTATCCTAAAAATAAATAAAATCAGAACCCTAAATTAGGTTATCTGTGCTTTTAATTCTATATTTTATACTTTTAATAACTTACTTGGGATCAAACTGAGTTTCCAGGTACCCCCAGAGTAGAAAGCATTTCTCAAAGCAGAGCAAATTTTGAATTGCTAATATTTGTTTGTTCTCAGAATGAGTAATTTTAAAAGTAGACTATATTAATAGTCTGTGTTGTACTGTGGCCAAAGCATTAAAACATAAGGTGACACAAAAAATAATGAAAATAAATTTTGTATGTGAGCAAATATATTTGTTTACAAATGGATCACCAGAAACAGTGATCACAGTAATGGCATTAAAAGGCATAAAAGGCAATATACATCTTTTGGATTTACCTTATTGACTAACCGTAAGATGAAACCTGGATGCAATCATTGATTTGCCAGGTGAGACTTTAACCAATTTAGTAGTCTAGCATTATGTGGCAAGCCCATACAAATTGTGGGATGATAGGTGTACCGTCCCATCATGAGTTAAAACCAAGCAATAGAAAATGCTAGTAGGAAAAGCTTATATTTACATATATTTTATAACTAAGAAATAATATTTGAAAAATAAAGCTTTCAAAAAGCTAAGGAACTGCCCTTTTTTGAGTTTCATAAATGGGAATAACCATCTACGAATGTAGTTTAAAAATGGTAACACGTCTCTTATAGTGCTTTTCAAACTTTAATGTGCAAATAAATCACCCAAGGATCATTATTTCTTGAATTATGTTACCATATGATTTGGGAGACTAAATAATGGTTCCTCAAAGATGTTTACAATCTAATCCACAGAATTTATAAATGTTACCATACATGCCAAAGGGACTTTGTAGAGGTGGTTAAATTAAGGATCTTGAGATGGGGAGATTATCCTGGAGTATCTTGGGTGGGCTCTAAATGTAATCAAAAGTGTCCTTGTTGCTTCAGCTCAGGAGTTTGAGACCAGCCTGAGCAAAAGAGAGACCCCGTCTCTACTAAAAAAATAAAAAGAAATTAGCCAGACAGCTGAAAATAGAAAAAATTAGCTGGGCGTGGTAGTGCACGCCTGTAGTCCCAGCTACTCAGGAGGGTGAGGCAGGAGGATCGCTTGAGCCCAGGAGTTTGTGGTTCCTGTGAGCTTAGACTGATGCCACGGCAGGCACTCTAGCCTAGGCAACAGAGCAAGACTCTGCCTGAAAAAAAAAAAAAAAGTGTTCTTGTAAGAGGAATGCCCAGGGAGTCAGAGTGAGAAAAAGGTCTTACGACAATGGAAGCAGAGAAAGAGAGTGGAAGATTCTACACTGATGGCTTTGAAGGCGGGAGTATGAGCCAAGGAATGCAGGCAGTCTCAAGAAGCTAGCAAAGCAGAGAATCGAATTTTTCTCTTGGACACTCCAGAAGAAATGCAGGCCTGCTAACATCTTGATTTTAGACCAGTGAAACTGATTTTGGGCTCCAAAACTGTAAGATAACAAATTTGTGTTCTTTTAAGCCACTAATCTGTGGTTATTTTTTTTTTTTTTTTGAGACGGAGTCTCACTGTGTTGTCCGGGGTAGAGTGTCGTGGCATCATCCTAGCTCACAGCAACCTCAAACTCCTGGGCTCAAGCAATCCTTCTGCCTCAGCCTCCCAAGTAGCTGGGACTACAGGCATGCGCCACCATGCCTGGCTAATTTTTTCTATATATTTTTAGTTGTCTGATTAATTTCTTTCTATTTTTAGTAGAGACGGGGTCTCGCTCTTGCTCAGGCTGGTTTCAAACTCCTCAGCTCAAACAATCCGCCCGTCTCGGCCTCCCAGAGTGCTAGGATTACAGGCGTGAGCCA
>CAUYSK010127755.1:0-10210 GCA_963575035.1 Avahi laniger
AAATAAGTTAAAGATTACAAATAAACAAGCTAATGTTATACCACAAGGAACTAGAAAAATAAGGATAATCTCAACTCAAGCTAGTATAAGGAAAGAAATAATAAAGATCAGAACAGAAGTAAATGAAATAGAGCCTAAAGAAAGAAAAAATAATAAAAAAATCAACAAAACAAAAACGGGTTTTTTTGAAAGGATAAAAATTAACAAAACTTTAGCAAAACTTAGAAAAAAGAGATGACTCAAATAAAATTGGAAATAAAAAAAGATATTACAACTGATACCACACAAATATAAAAGATTGTAGGAGACATTATGAACAATTATATCCCCCAAAAGTGGATATATCTAGAAGAAATAATAAAGTTCCAAGACAAACACAAGCTACCATGATTACATTGTGAAAAAATAGAAAACACAAATAGAACAGTAAGGACTAGGGGAATTGAATCAATTAAAAAAAAATCTCTTATCAAAGAAATATTAAGGATTCGTTAGCATCACTGTTGAATTCTACCAAATATTTAAAGAAGAGCTAAGACCAGTTGTTTTCAAACTATTTTTAAAAGAAAGAGAGAATAATTCCAAATACATTCTGTCAAACATTACCATAACAAAACCAAAGAAATAACAAGTAAAGGAAATTACAGGACAATATTCCTGATGAACATAGATCCAAAAGCCTCAGAAAAATACTTCCAAACCTTGATCAACAGAACAATAAAGAGCTCATCACCAGCATCACATAAGATTCACTGCAATGATGCAAGGATGCTTCAACATATGCAAATCAGTAAGTATGATAAATATGTAAAATCCAAAGCTAACATCATACTGAATGGGAAAAAAGTTCAAATCTTTTCTCTAAGAGCTGAAACAAGACAAATATGCTCACTTTCACAGTAATAAAAGTGCTGGCTGTAGAAATTAGGCAAGGAAAGGAAATAAAAGGTATCCAAACTGCAAAGGAAGAAGGTAAATTGTCCTCTTTCCAGATGTTATCTTATATCTAGGAGTCTTAAACACTGCACCAAAAAAACTATCAGAATTAATAAACAAATTTAGTAAAGTTGAATATAAAATCAGTAAACAAAAGTCAGTAGTGTTTCTATATACAAATAGCAAACTGAAAAACAAACAAGAAAAAATTTCATTTACAGTAGCTAAAATTAATAAAATACTTAGGAATAAATTTAACCAAGGATGTGGAAGATCTTTATACTTATATGACATTGATGAAAGAAATACAAGAAAAAAATTAGTGGAAAGATGTATTCTTTGATAAGGAGAATAGATATTATTAAAATATCCATACCTCCAAAGCTATCTGCAGAGTTGATGCAATCCCTATCAAAGTGTCTGATAGTCTTTTTTTTTTTATTTCAGCATAATATGAGGGTACAGATGTTTAGGTTACGTGTGTTGCCCTGGCCCCCCCTCATCCCCCAGTCCAGGTTTCAAATATGTCCATCCCATTGCGTGGTGCACATTGCACTCTTTGTGTACACATATACCCGTCCCCTCGTCCCTCCTCCCCCCTCCCCCCTGCCCAATATCTAATAGATGCAATTCTTATATATGCACTTATGTGTTGATCCGTTAATACCAATTTGATGGTGAGTACATGTGGTGCTTATTTTTCCACGTTAAGTCTTGTCCATAGTTAATAAATAGTAATGTCAAGATTCATCTCGAGTTTTTTGCATTAATTATTCTAACTTCCTCCCCAAGAGGCAAATAGATCAGATAGACTGGAAACCTTTATACACCTACAGATGGCCTTTTTATCACTAATATAACATTTACATTGTATTAGTGTTTATATGTATCTTTCTCCCACTAGGAGAATGGGAGTGGGTGAGGGCATTACAACCCAAAGCAGAGAGTATACGAAAATAAATCATATTTTTTCAGTATAACTCAGTCATAAAGTTGTGTAGGAGGAACATGACAAAAGATGAGCTTGTCATGTAAGAGGGGCCATGGCAGTTTCCAAGTGACAAACAGTGATAAGTACTTCTCCAAATACACAATAATATAAAAAAAGAAGGGCAATGTGCTAAGTTTTCAATAAAGTGAAAATTACTTAAATACTTGGCTTCTGAGATTATTTTCTTTCCTGGTACATGCGTGTATGCAAAATAGCTCCTTAAATTATGGAGAGAATGCGTAGATGGTATTTGTTTTTCCTTTTGCTCTCCTTACTTAGTGTAATAAAAAGCTTGCAACCCTATGAAAGTCTCCCAGAGTTGTTTCTTTTACTTTGTTGGATCATGAAGGCCAAGTCTTGAAAAAACATTTTGAATGTGAATTATAATGAACCCTGAGGTTTATGTGTAAGAAAAATCACTCTTTCAACAAATGCAACTGTATATGCACATGCAAAAGAATAAAGCTGGACCTCTACCTCACACAATATGCAAAAATTAAAGTGAATTATGGCCTTAAATGTAGGAACTAAATATGTAAAACTCCTAGAAGAAAACAGAAGAGTAAATTTCCATGATTGTGGGTTAGACAATGGTTGCCTACATGTGACACCAGAAACATAAGAAACAGCAGTAATAATACATTAGACTTTATCAAAATTAACAACTTTTGTGCTTCAAAGGACACTATCAAGAAAGGAAAAAGACAGTTTACAGAATGGGAGAAAATATTTGCAAATTATATATCAGATAAGGAACTTGTATCTAGAATATATAAAGAATTATTACAATGAATTTTAAAAACTGGTGTAAGGAGTTTAATAGATATTTTTTCCAAAGAAGATATGCAAATGGCCAATAAACACAGGAAAAGGTGCTGAACCTCATTAGGCATCTGAAAAATACAAATTGAACCACAGTGAGATATGCCTTCACACCCACCAATGGTTCCTATCAAAATGATAGATAATAGCAAAATTTTGGCAAGGACGGAGAAGCTGGAACCTGCATCCACTGCTGGTGGGGAAGCGAAATGGCGCAGCTGCTGTGAAACACAGTCTGGCAGTGCCATGAAATGTTACACATAGAGGTCACATTGTTATGGTACAGAGTGCAAGAAATGACCATTTAAAGACCGAATTGAGCCAAATTTTGAGTCTTTATTAGCTGGCCAGCGACCACCTCTGCCCTGTCAGAGTACAGGTACAGAGAATGGTGGCTAGCCGAAAAAGCAAGGGGGTCTTATACTGTTCTAAGATGGGCTACGTGACATGAGGTATGGGGAAGTGGGACAAATTGCATCATACATTCCATAACTGTGGGGTCCCAGACCTGCCTTGGACCACCTACTCCAGTTAGGAGCGACTGATTATAATCTTTAAGTAAGCAGGTTTACAGAAGCAGATAGCATTAGTTAGGTTAAGGACCATTCTTTCTTCAGTTAAGCAAGCACAGTAAAACTTCAACCATAGGTAAGACAGCTGGAAAGTTTAAACAGTCAGTTATAAGAAACAATCAGTTTCAGCTTGATCACTTTGTTTTCCATCCTTAGCCACTAGTACAAAGTACATGAGTAGATTCTTCCCAAATGAAGCAACGGCGCTAAATTTTAACTTAGGACAGTCCTGAAGGCAGAATAGAGACAATCCACTTTAAAGTCAGCATGTGATTTCTTCGATTCTCTTGTCTAGTTAAGTGTTAACCCACAAATCTCAATATATTTCTAATCTAACACCATAACCTACTACATTTGGGGGGTCCACTACACACATGTGATCCGGTAATTCTACTCTAAGAAAAATGAAAACCTGTCCACACAAAAATTTTTATATGAATGTTCACAGCAGCTAAAAAGTGGAAACAACTACATGTCCATCAACGAAGGAATGGATTTTAAAAAAGTAGCATATCCACAGAATACAATGTTATTCAGCAACACAATGTATTGATACATGCTACAACATAGATGAATCTTGGAAACATGCTAAGTGAAGCAAGCCAGTCACAGAAGCCACATATTACATAATTCCATCTATACGAAAAGTCCAGAATAGGCAAATCTACAGAGATAACAGGTTAGTTGTTTCCTGGGGCTGGAGCCAAAGGGAAGAAACAAGAATGAGAAGTGACCACTAATGGATACAGAGTTTCTCTTTGGCCTGATGAAAATGGTCTAAAATTAGATTGTGGTGATGGATGCACAATTCAGTGAATATACCAAAACCCACCGAACCCACATTAAATGGGTGAATTACATGGTATGTGAGTTATATCACAATAAAGCTGTTAACAAAAAGGGAAACATCACTAGGTGTCATAGTGGAGGACAGGATGTAAGAGGCTGAGATCATAGATGAGAAAACAAAGACATGTTAATGTAGTCCAGGAAAGTCATAAGCACCTGAACTAGCATGGTGTCAACGGGGGTGACACAGCAAGAACGAATGGAGGATTATATGGAGGTGACTAGGCACGTTATCTCCACATCTTTGAAGGGTAGTAACCATCATTTTATTTCAATACACCCAGAGGCAAAGGTCTGTCTACCACCTCCTGAGTGAGTCTGCCTAACCATTTAAATAAATTTTACTGTTTGAGGCAAAATTTGCTTGTCTACATCCTCTACCACCCATTGTCCTTCATTCTGCCTTGTAAAAATAGATGTGTTACTATGTTAACTTTTGAAAACTTTTGTTTGGTTGATAAATGATCGAGTTCTATTGTAGATTATAGAACGTATGAGTGTTTGTACAATAAAGGTCAGAGAGACAAATTCTCAAGTTAGAATTTTTGAAAATCTAAACTGTTAATTAGATGTGCAGAGAAAGGGATCAAGCCATCATGTGGTGTTGGGGCAGCTCTCTCATCATAAATACAGCTGGGCTGTGCACAGAAGACATGGGACCCCAAATCTATGGGGGGCTTTTACTAATGGCATTTTTCTGCAGCATTGAGAAGGTATAAATGCTACCAGTACTCCTGACATTTAGCTTAATCAAGATGTAACCCTTTCAGGCAAACTAACAATATGTTTACATTACACAGACAGAATTTTTCTTTTAAGATTCTACTAAATATTTAACTAACACTGCCAAAGAGTAATACAACCATTAATGTAGCAGTATCAAAATGGAAAATCAATCAGTTTTCAATCTTGTTTGGCAACTCTCTCGCTAAACCAGGCAAGCAGGAAATCTAGACAAAGAAAGAAAGGGATGTTAGGCCTTGAGCCAGAGATAAAATTAAGTCTTTGTTGGTGCATCTACTTTGAAATCTCCATCACTTTCCGCATGCAGACAAAGGGATGAACTAGGAGAGGCAGGTGCCTGGTGTTTCCTTTATCAGGCGGATCGGAAGGTATGACAAGAAACCACGCTGATTGTTTCTGACACTTTCTTTGAAATGTTGCTATTTTCACTCATACAGTTTTCTTCAGTATTCCCCAAGGGAAGATAATATTTGAAATTTCAAGTCTCAGCAATGCCCTAAGGGCAAAGTCAGGCATATTTAGAAAGCAATTTAACTTTCATGCCCCAAAACATTAGAAATAATAACAATAATAATAATAATAATAATATTTTATATTTATTTAGCATGGCACAGTTACAAAGTAATTCACATAATTCACATATATTGCTTTATTTAATTTACACAGTATAGAAAACTGTGCTGTTTAGCTGTTCGATATATGTCTTGATTGATTGTATTATCAAAATATATGAAGAAAAAAGTTTTTTTCCATGGAAAAATATAGTAAAACTCATAGAATGGTTATTAGCACAGCTTTTATGAGAGTGCTCAGCAAATGTTCTTTCACCCTTCTGCTCCTGTAGATACTTTGGCTAATATACAGTACATGTTCCTAATATCTTCAGCAATAGAGAATTGTTATTATTCCCTTCATTGTGTGCAAGAAGGATCCATTAAGCAGCCCCAGTCCAGGCAGGAGGAGGTGATGCCAGGATGTAGACAAGAGGAGTGGAAGCGTGCATCTGATGAACTTGACCACATTCCCCTTTCTCCAACAAGGACAATCATGCAAAGGAAGCAGGCCGTGTTCTCTTGGCCTGCTAGTTTTCTCCCAATTAGACTATGGACTTAATCTTGCAGCATTGGTTCAAAAGAAACTGAATCTCCAAATCTCCAGTAATTTATTGTGATTTATTTTTTTCATTTTAAATATTTACTTTGTACCTAATTTATATTTGTAATTTTATTTTTTCTTAAAGACCCTCACTACCCTATGCATAAAGTTGCATCTGTGTGGTAAACTTGTATAGGCTATAGGTCCCACACAACCTGGATCTACTCCTGCAGAGTATTCCTTTTCAAAGAATGCCAGAGCAAATGACTTCAACCTTCACAGCAGGGCCAGATCCTGTATTAAATGCTAAACTAGTGGTGGATGCCCTGGTGTTGCCAAACTGATGAGATCAAATGGTAACATGCCAGACTCAAGTACACAGAGTCAATGCAGCATCTTCATTTTTCTGAAATTGATCTAATTTTCCTGAGATTTCACCTTTCTCTTGGGTAGAGAAATTTCAACTTGCTAATTCTGTTTCTTATTTTTCTTTCCATTTAAAATATTCCCCTGCAGGACAATTCTTGGCCTTTATAGAATTCTTCCTGTCCCCCTTTCTGTATCCAAAGGTGATTGTTGGGTATGTGGTGGGGGTGTCCTTCGGTCCTGTGTCCAGCAGGAGAGGTCCCTCTGATCTCATGGCTGGTGCCTGTGCTTTTACCTGGGCTCCCATGGGTCAGCTTTGGGGGCTGGCCATGGTGGGAGCAACTGAGGACATGCCCCTTTAAAGCTTACCAGATACGCTACCCTCCTGCTTCTGTCCTCTAGAGTGCAGGAGGAAACTTCCAGAGGCCTTCTACACCACACAGGAGTTGAAGACTTTGGATAGATAACCTCAGGCCATTTCGTTTTTATGGGGCCACCACTGTGGCTTCCTTTCAGAGCACCACTGTCCCCTCCCTCAGGAGGCATCAGAACATGTAGTCCAGGCTTCATCTAGCCCACTCTCTCCCTGCTTCTTCCCACAGGGCAATTTCTCTGGGAAAGAGGAGGGCCCTCCGCTCTCTCTTCCTCTCTTCAGGGGGCTTCCTCGTATCCTTTTTCCTGGGACACGAAGCCTCCCAGCTCAGCTGACATGGCAGAAAAAGTACCCTCTCTACATTATAGGAAAAAAAAAGGTATGCTGGATTTGTGCTTCAGGCTTTGTTCTTAATGCGTTCATTGAGGCTAACAGATTTTAGACAATCCTTTTTATTTTCAGCAAAACCAGTTGTTCAAAACTAATGCCTTGTTTCCAGTGCCAAGGATCTGGACAGCCAGAGCGGCACATCATCTCTCCCTTTAACTCCGCATCCTTCCCTGCAAGCCTCATCTGCCCGGGGCAAACAGAGGCCCCTGGAGCAATATGGGGGTGAGAACAGAGAAATTGAGAAGAAAAAAGCACATTCATATAATTTAAAATTATTATCTCTATCATGAGACTAGTAAGAGCCCTTTGTTCAGGTTTTCTTTTGAAAGTGTTTCTATTTTGAGCAGTGTTGTGTTTTTGTTTATTTTTGTTTCAAGTGATAGGTTGGCATTCTGCTATCCCTTAGAAACTAGTCAGGTAAATTACATATTTATATTTGACAAATAAAAATTTTGTTTTTAAAGAAACAGTGACTTCTTTGGCTAGTAGATACTAGGTAACAGTGAACAGCAGGTGCCATATGGAACCCTGGAGCACAGAAAAACCCCAGCCAGCAAGTATCTCCCAGATCCCACTCCAAAATAGTGACATTACATAGAAAATATTTAAATACATGTAAAATATACATACATAAAATATATTTTTATTTATATATAAATAGTGGCTATATATGTACAAATAGTGACTACACACACACACACACACACACACACACACACACACAAACACTGTGAATATCAGATATGGCCTGATATACATACATATATACATATATATAGTAGCTTTAAAAAAGGACCTGGCCTAACAACTAGAAGATAAAGAGCAATTTATATTCAAAGCATCCCAGTAGTTGAAGGACTATGACAAGAACCTCCTAACTAGTCTCTGTGCTTCCACCTCCCTCTCTGTAGTTTATTCTCTGCTCAGCAACCAGAACTTTCCTTATAAACTTAAGTAACCATCCAGTGGCTTCCCCTGGGACTCAGAATGAAAGCTCGCACTCTTTCCAACGGCCCTGCGGGTCCCCAGCTCTTGGCTCCAGCCTCCTCACCCTCTGCTCCAGCCACGCTGGCCTCCCTCCTGTTCCCCCAGCCTCCCACACCCCTGCCTCAGGACCCTTCCGATGACTGGAGTACCATTTCCTGAGCTACCCTGTGTCTCACTCCCCCTCTTCCTTCTCACCCTGCTCAAATGTCACCTGACCAGAAAGGCTTTCTTGGACTACCCAAAATTAAACAAAGTCCTCTGGCCTTATCCATCACACTCTCTCTCTGTTCCCGTTTCCTGCTTCCTAGCACTTACTTGCATTGTGAGAACTTCTTTTCTGTCTCTCTTCATTCGAAGTACATGCTCTACATGAGGGGGGTCATCTTTACATACTTGCAAATGCCCAGCACCTAGAGAATAACATCCTGCACAGAGTAGGTCCTCAGTTATGATGTCCAGCTCCTCCTGGTCCGCTTGGGAATTCCTCAGTTTTACCAGTAAAATCCCACATTCTTGCAACCCCCTCTGCCCCAGTGGATCCAAGGTAGGTGACTGCCCTGCCCTCAATAAATAGCTGTGGAATGAAAGGAAGGAAAGAAAGAACACAGGGAAGGAAGGAGGGATCTAGGACAGAAAGGAGCGGGGGAGAGAGAGAAAAAGAATGTTAATATTTCCCTGTTTTATTAATACATGCAGAAAGCAAAACAGTGTTTTTATTCCCTCTGTTTTCAGGGAATGCCTTGATCAGATTAAATGTTTTTTTCTAAGCCCCGGGACCCCCTTATTCTTGGTTCTGTTGTTTCACAGAACTATAACACATCTGACGGGAATTTCAATACCAGGTTTAATATACTTTGCAAGCTGGTATGGGCTCTAAAATTATGCATATTCATGATAGCAATCATGCCCTAACTTTTGATATGTCTGGCAAAATAAGGTACCAACTAGAGAACAATAATCAAAGAAACAGGGGGGAGCAACATTGTTATTTACTTTATGACATTTTACTAAAAAACCTCAAGCAACATGAAAGACTGTTTCTAATGATGTACTAAAACTAACAAAACAATATTATAAAATGTCATATTTTTCTTTTCTTTTATACAATAAAACATTTTAAAGCTGTACCACCAGGTAGCCGCTCCACTAGATGCAATAATATCCAAACGTGGGAGTAGTTAATAATATCGAAGTTTTAATTCGTTTGATATTTCAAAGATATCCTTTGAAAATCTCAAATCAAATCAAATTGGTACTTATGAGAAATAGATATCTCTTCTGAATACTCAAATTGTCATTCCCAAGAACCTACTGTGCATTTCAGTTATCTACCTTGACAATTCTTCTGCCTGTCCAGAGTGGGTGCGGAGCTTTGTGATCAGTTTGTGGAATAAGATACGGGAGAACCTGCCTTCCTAAATTCCTAAGCTTGGAACCGCCAATTTGGTGCCAGGACCACAGGCTTTCTTATGAGTATATGTTATATTTGCCCTGAGCAAATAATTTCATATATATATATGTATGAAATATATATACTGTGCCTCAGTAGTTGCATCTGTATGGTAAACATAAGATTATTGCTACAATGAGTTCTTATGGCAATGAGAGAAAAGGCTTTAGAAATTAAAGAAAGGGGCTGGGTGCGGTGGCTCACGCCTGTAATCCTAGCTCTCTGAGAGGCCGAGGTGGGCGGATTGTTCGAGCTCAGGAGTTCAAAACCAGCCTGAGCAAGAGCAAGACCCCATCTCTACCAAAAATAGAAAGAAATTAATCAGACAACTAAAAATATATAGAAAAAAAATTAGCCGGGCATGGTGACACATGCCTGTAGTCCCAGCTACTCGGGAGGCTGAGGCAGGAGGATTGCTTGAGCCCAGGAGTTTGAGGTTGCTGTGAGCTAGGCTGATGCCACGGCACTCACTCTAGCCCGGGCAAAAGAGTGAGATTCTGTCTCAAAAAAAAAAAAAAAAAAGAAAGAAAGAAATTAAAGAAAGGAAGAAAACACTTCAAACTCAAGACAGGAATCCCGTCTTATTCTTTCGTATTCCCAGTGCCTGGCAGGATGCCCTGTAAACTCACTGTGGA
>CAUYSK010127756.1:0-11862 GCA_963575035.1 Avahi laniger
ACACGCACACACACACACACACGCGCACTCTCTCACGCACACACCAACACACACTCGCACACGCACACACCAACACACGCGCACTCTCACTCACCAACACACATGCGCACACACACACCAACACACGCGCACACGCACACACCAACACACAAGCACACTCACACACCAACACACACGCGCACACACACACCAACACAAGCGCGCACACGCACACACCAACACACGCGCGCACACACACACACCAACACACATGCGCACACGCACACACCAACACACACGCGCGCACACACACACCAACACACACGCGCACATGCACACACCAACACACACGCACACACACACGCACACACGCACACACCAACACACGCGCGCACACGCACCCCTTATCCAGACTGCACCCCACCACTCCCTTGCCAGGTATCCTCTCCCCACTTCCAAATTCATCTCTTCACGATCTCCTAAATAATCAAATTAATCCCACCTCGTATCCCTGGAATCGCACCCTGCTATTCATCCATTCATCGAAAAAGTTACTGGGCACACACGGATGCCAGGCACTGGGAATACAGCAGCGACCTAAATGAGTCAAAGTCCCTTTTCTAAAGGAATCAGTATTTTCACGGGGTAAGAGAGGACAACAAATACAGAAATATGTAATGTGATGGACGGTAAGAAATACCACGATGAAAACTAAAGCAGTACAGGGCAGTGGAGAAACCTGGGGCGCAGACTGCAATTTCTTCTTTTTTTTTTTTTTTTTGAGACAGAGTCTCACTGTGTTGCCCGGGCTAGAGCGCTGTGGCGTCAGCCTAGCTCACAGCAACCTCAAACTCCTGGGCTCAAGGGATCCTCCCCCCTCAGCCTCCCGAGTAGCTGGGACTACAGGCATGTGCCACCATGCCCGGCTAGTTTTTTCTATATATTTTTAGTTGTCCACATAATTTCTTTCTATTTTTAGTAGAGACGGGAGTCTCGCTCTTGCTCGGGCTGGTATCGAACTCCTGACCTTAAGCGATCCACCTGCCTCGGCCTCCCAGAGTGTTAGGATTACAGGCGTGAGCCACCGCTTCCGGCCTTGAATATATTCTTATTATAATTTTATTTCTTTTGCTCTCTTTAATTTGCCTGTAAAGTAAAAACTTGTTTATGTTAGTCACAAAAAAAAACCTGAATTATTTGATGCTTTCTAAATGTTAAAAATTTTAATAATGATTCCTGCATTTTGTTAATTTCTAATATCAATGCTTAATTTTGAACCTTTAGGCATGCATTTGCTGTTTCATGAACTGACGTTCTACAATAACTTTGTGGAATATCATTCTTAATTTAATTTCCCACAACCTCCCATTTTGTGGACTCTGGGTTAAGTTGTCCAAGATTACTAAAATTATATTACAGATTTGTACCCACAGCATACATTACTTTTTTTTTAAAGGCTGGTCAAGCGTATATTACTTTTAAAGGTAAAAGAACTCTGGCTAACCAGCTAGTAATAATTTTAAAGGATGAAAATACATTGTTCATCTTCACGATTTTAGTAGTATAAATTTAGGCTTAATTAAAGTATGATTTCTAATTCAGGACTGAATAAAGACATGTTTATAGTGATTTCTATAGGGATATTTGGTAAGTTACTTTAAATAAAATTATATGAGTAAATTTATGTTTTATATCAATAATTTGAGATGTTTAAATATTACCTTTTATATTATTTTAATTTATTATGTGACTTGATTCTTAAAATATTTCAGTAAAACTGAATGCCACAGAAAAATTATCTAATATGCCTGTTGGGTTTGGTGAGATGCTCAACACAATAATTCTTTTGGGATGGAATTGCTTTTACTTTTTGCATATTAGAAAAGATAAGCAATTTTCTCATCTTTTTTCTTACTATTAGTTATATTATTTTCATAGAAATCTTGATGATTTTTGCTGCAATTGTTACGTTCTGTAATCACTTTGTTTCTTTTGTTATAGGAAATTCTTTTTCCACTATTTTTTTTATTGTGGTTAATACTAATTAGCGTTATGCATCCAAATAAGAAATATGAAGAAGTGCCTGATATAGAACTTAATCCTATGGACAAATTTATCCTCTCTGACCTAATTCTTGGATATACTCCAGTGACTAATATAACAAGCAGCATCATGCAGAAAGTGTCTACTGAGCACCTTGCTGATGGTATTGTGAGCTTATATACCTATTCTATCTCTAATACAAAGCCTGTTCAATATTAATCAGCTTGCTTTACTGAGTAAATAGTCTTAACACTTATAGATGTGCTCCTCCACCAAAGTATAGTTTTAATTTTAATTATAGTATAAGTAAAATCATTTAATTCTGACTTATGTTTCTTCTGAAACATTATATTCTTGATGATAGGAAGCATATTTTATGTATTTTCGTATTTTATATTTAATTCTTAGACCATTTATAGAATAATATAAGTATATTTGTACAGGATAAAAGATTTGATGGAATATTTCATTTTGATTCTGACTGTCATATAATTATTGAGAAGCTAGAAATACATGATTAAGATTATAAAGCAGTAATCTTTTCAACTTGCCCTACCTGTTTATGAAGGTATATGGTATAAAGTGAAATAGTACCTAAGTTTGGAGACTTTGACTATGGCAAAGTCCCTAAGTTTGTTTTTCTCAGTGTATACTTCCACAAAGAAATGGATTAGAAAACAGTGTAAGAGTGAGGTGCCAGTGAGCTGAGCCTAAAGTAGCTGTGAGAGAACCTAGAGCAAGAACTTGAGAAAGCTACTGAAATGTTTATACTATCAGTGATTAAACAATGAAATGCTGAATTGTAGAAAATAGCAGATTAGCATGTTGGTTTATGTCATAGAGAATAATTGTGATTGACTTACATATCATCACATTATTAGATAGTACATCACTGAATGGAAGATGCTAGTTATGCAGTCAGAAGCCAGATAACTTTTTCACCATTGATTTCTTTCTCAGCTTATTTCTATTTAATATTTTTATTAGACACTTATGAGTATATTATATGTTTGTTAGTACATCATGTTAAACACAAACAGCATGGGTTGCCATGAGAGTTTAATGTGTTAAGAATGAAATTCATTGGTAATTCTGAGTAGGAGGAAAGGGTATAAAGAAATGCAAGTCAATGTGTATTAACTTAGATACCAAAATAGTAGTAATATATTAATATATAGTTTTTTTTAAAGTTCTATCTTTTTAACAATAAAACTATCTGAAAATGGATTATTACAGTATAGAGACATACATGATAACATGACTGGTAGGATGTCAAAGTAACACCTTCTTTATTCAGGTCAATCCTAGAGTTCCAGGTTCATCTTAAAGGTCTGGAAAATCAAGTTAACGTTTAAGTAATGCTTCATAATTTACAAAGAATTTTCATATTTGTTACTTCACTTTGTCTTCACAACAACACAGTGTGATCAGTTAGGTATTATGGATGAGGACACTAAAGTTTGGAGAGTTAAATTGCTTACCTGCTCACACAGCTAATGAATGATGAAGTTAAGTGCTAATCCTATGTTCTTTCCATTTCACCAGATGTTCTGAAGCTTTTGCCGTGAAGATTAATTGCTTGTAAAGAAAACTGCTATAAAATATTTAAAAATTGGTCTATGTGAAAGGGTGATTACAGTATTTTCTGCATGTATCTTCTAGGAAAGGAAACGAATACTGGATTTAAATGACAAGTTTTATTCAAGAAAGGGTTGTGTCATAGTTACTAAAATATATACTTAGTTTCTGAGAAGAATTAGGGAATTTTCTTCATAAGAAGAAATATTTAAAAATAAAATATCCATTCTTTTATTATGTAGTTATTTGTTTTACTTTAAGATAGTAAATAAACCACATTACTTATCATTTTTATAATTTCATTACTGCCTGAAATCTTAGTTTAAATTTGATAGTCTGTCTGAAAGTAAGCCTGCTGGTCAGTGGTCTTTAAAGAAACAAGATGGTATCAAAACTATTCAGTATTAAAGGTTAGTGCAATTGATTGAAGTTCAGAGAAATAGCAATCTCTTGATGAAATATGAGTTTTGCATAGTTTCATACTATAGTTTATCATTTTCATTAACTACATATTACCCTGACACATAATTTCTATAATCAAATGACATTTGAGTAGTCTGTAAAATTGTACTATTCTTTTATTATGTGTTCTTTCTTTCCTTGGAAGAGCTGTCTTCATTTCTTAAGAAGTTAGAGAATAAAACAAAAGTGCTTTTAAAATATTCCATTCATCAAAAATAACTAACTTTGACCTACTGTGTTATATATAGTAAGCTATTTTAATTTGTGAGTTAACTATATTGTTAAAATATTTTGCAGTCATAAGTACTGAAGAATATACAAATGAAAAAGAAATGCTTGCATCCAGTCATTCTAAGTCCAGCAACTTTGTAGGTGTGGTTTTCAAAGACTTCATGTCCTATGAACTTCGTTTTTTTCCTGATATGATTCCAGTATCTTCTATTTATATGGATTCAAGAGGTAAATAGCCCTAAATAATCATTGAAGATCAATTAAATGCATATCTTTGCTACTTGCAGTTCATATGCAAAATTTGATGTAGTCCAACATTGGCATTTTAAAATTTACTTACTTGTTCAGGTAAGAAAACTTTCCAGTATAGCATAAAATTATTTATGTTTAGACAAATATCTATCTATACATGATACCAAATATATAATATCCATTTTAATACATTTATATATTAATTACGATAGCATAAAGCAAAATTGTATTTTAAATTAAATGATTTTCTAAATCTATATATTTTTTCCATGTAATTGTTTTCACTTATGGTATGGTACAAACCTTTAAAATCTCAAGGTCTTCTACCAATAAACTTGATTAGTTTTACATTTGAAACATAGAAAGCAGCCTTCAGTTGTTAAACCTGTGAAGAGATATTATCAACCACAAACATTTATTGAACATTGTTAAAGTCACTATGCCAAGTACTGAATTTGATTCCAAATAGCCCTTACTGAAAATTCTTTTTTCTGTTTGTTTAAGCTTGATTTTTCTATGCATATAGAAGTGGTTTGAAGCTAAGTCACTGTAGAATGACTTACCTGAAACAGAAATATGGAACTCATTATAACTATGTTTATAATTAATTTCTCTCTTTACATTTTTATTCGTTTACTATTCAGTATTCTAACACATATAACCATTTTACTTCAGAATTTGAAATAACCAATCAGGGATCTTATAGATATTATTTGCCTTCGAAGGGCAATAGCTTATTTTCTTTTGTCCTGTAGAGACTGATTGATTACATTACTTTGATAACCCTTCATACGTTATCTTTAGAAGAATGCACTTGCATGTTTTATAAAATTGTAAGTCTCACTTTTTTCTCCCCATAGCTGGCTGTTCAAAGTCATGTGAGGCTGCTCAGTACTGGTCCTCAGGGTTCACAGTTTTACAGGCATCCATAGATGCTGCCATTATACAGGTAAGTATGATAAAGGAAGAAAAACAAAAACCCAAACAATATTTTAATAATTATTTCCTAGTTCTTTACAGTAAGATTTGGTTTAACTGCTATCAGATGTACAAAATGCATCAAAATATTTGTCATTAAATATGAAATATCTGATTTTAAACCATAAGTTTAGTTTATTATATCTCAAACAAGAAACAGTGCAATTAATCAGAGTATGTGCATAAACTATCAACACAGTTTTGCCATCTTAATGGTAGCTTGTTTATGCCAGCAGCGAAGAAACCTGGAGAAAGAGGGGCGATGAAATTGCAAAAGGCATTTTCCACAGCTTGTTGAGAATTGAATATTTTTCCGTGCAAGAAGTGGTCCAAAGCCAGTAAGACGTGGTGGTCAGTTGGTCTAAGGTCTGGTGAATATGGTGGATGACAGAGAGTTTTGAAGTCCAGGCTCTAGTATGAGCAGTGTTGTTTGTGCAACATGTGGTCAAGTTTTGTCTTGCAAGAGGATTGGCCTGTCTTTATTGACAAATCTCAGCTGCTTAATCAATCACAAACATCCTAATCATTTCATCCAGTTGGTTGCAGTAGACATTCGCTATAATCAAGTGACCAAGTTTCATGAAGCTGTAATGGATAATACGAGCGCTGGACCACCAAAGAGACACCATTAGCTTTTTTTGATGAATGTTTAATTTTGGACTGTGTTTTGGCACTTCATCTTTATCCAGCCATTGTGCCAAATGTTTGTGATTGTCAAAAAGAATCCATTTTTCATCATATGCAACAACACAGTGTAGAAATGGTTTGCCTTTATTGTTGTGACAGCAAAAAAGGCAAGCTTTGAGACAGTTTCTCTTCAGACTTGGGTTTAATTCACGTGGTACCCATCCGTTTAACTGCTTTAACTTGCCCATTTGTTTCAGAATGGTTCAATATTGCTGAAATAGTAATGTCTAACCTTACTACTAATTCACACGTAGGCTGAGATGAATTTGCTTCCACTAACAGCTTTCAGCTCATCATTATCCACCTTGGTCTCAGGTCGCCCATATGGTTCATTTTCAAGATTAAAATCACCAGAATGGAACTTTTCCAACTACGTACTGTGTGTTCATTAGTCACACCCTTCCTAAACATTTTGTTGATATTTTAAGCTGTCGGTGCTGCATTTGTTCTGTAACGGAACTCATATTAAAAAATAACATGAATTCTTCACTTATCCATGGTTCCACAAAAATTGCTCTAAAAAAATTGGAAAAATAATCATAAGCCAAAGCATACATTTGAAAGAAAGAGAATGTATCTTCACAATAAAAATAAAATAAGAAGTGCCAAAGTGAAATGTCAGAGGTATCAACTGTCAAACTTAGTACTTAAGGAAATCAGATATTTCATACTTAATAGCCTAAATGCATAACATATTACAACTCCTTTAAGAAAAAAGATAACCAAGAAATCTTACTTTCTGATTTAATACCATGAAATTTATTTAAAAAAATCTTAATTTTGTGTCTGGGCTAGATAGCAGTAAGATCAAGTTTCCTTAGTTAGAATTCAAACTATTCAAATTAAACATATCTCATTCCTCCATGTTCTGTGTATATGCCTTCTTTTTTTCTATTTGCTTTTTCTAATTACAATTTTTTGCTACAAAATATTGTAATTTCAAAAATGCGTAACAAGGCCGCGCTTGGTGGCTCACGCCTGTAATCCTAACACTCTGGGAGGCCGTGGCGGGCGGGTCGTTTGAGCTCAGGAGTTTGAGACCGGCCTGAGCAAGAGTGAGACCCTTTCTCCACTAAAAATAGAAGGAAATTATCTGGACAACTAAAAATATATATATAAAAAATTAGTTGGGCATGGTGGAGCATGCCTGTAGTCCCAGCTTCTCGGGAGGCTGAGGCAGGAGGATTGCTTGAGCCCAGGAGTTTGAGGTTGCTGTGAGCTAGGCTGATGCCACGGCACTCTAGCCTGGGCAACAGAGTGAAACTCTTGTCTAAAAAAAAAAAAAAAAAAAATTGCGTAACAACATTTTCTACTAAACTATATATGTTTAGACTACGTATGAGTAGTGATAGAACTGGAATCAAGACTTGAATAGGAGTCCTATCTCTTTTAGTTGTTAGACTGCTATACAGTAAAATGACTGCAATAATAATACTTTTCTTGGCAGCATTGTTGTAAGAACCAAAACAGGTGATGCATGTAGAATTGCTGTACAAACTCTTGCAACATAGTGTAAATGTAATAAGGATATGTAGTATTACACAAGTTTAATAGTACAGAAGTTTAAGGTAAAGACAGTGAAATATGAGATGTATCACATTGATGATTTTATAGTACTTATTTGTGTTTTGGCCAAAGATTTTAGCCATCCACTACCCAGACCATGCTTGGGTGAATAGGCAGGACAGATCTCACTGTAAGCATTCAGTTGAATGTTAAAAATATCATATGGCATAAATAGTTTTATTATTTTGTCTGTATGTGCTACATGTACAGGTTTCAAAGCAATAGGACATGATATTTAAAAGAACATTTTTGCAACAGAGGAGTGATGGTACTAATAATCATTCCTAAATTCCTCAGTTTTGAAGATATATACTTTTTGTTAAGATGCATATAATTATCAGCTTAAGATGATAATTGTGCAATTTTATTTTCTTTGACAAATTATTTAATCAAAATTTGTATACTCACCAACTTTAAACTTTATTGTACGCTTTCAGAATGAATTAAATGCAGCATTCTACTCTATCTTGATGTGGAGGTCAGGTCACTCACTTTATTTCAAGTGTATAGCTTTTTGAGGATTATGTTTGTACTATGTTATTCACTATATTTGAGGGTATAATTGTCACATTTTATTAGGGGCTACTATGAGAACTAAATTAATTTAATGTGTTTACATTTTCTAATTTTAGTTGAAGACCAATGTTTCTCTTTGGAAGGAGCTGGAGTCAACTAAAGCCGTTATTATGGGAGAAACTGCTGTTGTAGAAATAGATACCTTTCCCCGAGGAGTAATTTTAATATACCTAGTTATAGCATTTTCACCTTTTGGGTACTTTTTGGCAATTCATATCGTAGCAGAAAAAGAAAAAAAATTAAAAGAATTTTTAAAGATAATGGGACTTCATGACACTGCCTTTTGGTATGTTATTAAAAATTTATTAGTATAATTAAAAGTTATATTAAATATACAAGTTTTCAGAATGATAATTTTGATATTTACCCAGCTTAATGAGGTGCTGCTTCTGTTTTCTTATGATGATTACCTTTGTCTTGGAATTTGAGACTAGTCAACAAGCTTCAACAACTTAATTGCCTTGCTTTAACATAAGGGAAGAAGAATTGGAAAGCTTATATTGACAATACATGTTTACATTTTATTTCACATTTTGTTTGAGTCCATGAGACATGCTCCATGTATTTCATTGTGTATTTCAGAGTACAGAAAATATGAAATCTTGAAAAGTTAGAAATTGTTTGTAATAGTCCTCCCCTAATGTTATAGCATATACATGATATTAAAAATTTAATTAAAATAATTCAAGGCCATATGTACAGTATGTGGACTTTTTTTTCATGGAAAGTTTTAATTATTTGGGTGAATTAAGATAAAATGCAAATAACTTATAGAGAAACAAATTTTAAAAATGTGTTCACACAAAACTGTATCAGCATTTTAATACAATCATAATTTCATAGAAGTATACATTTTTATAAATAATTCTGTATTTTCCTTACTCTTCCCACTATATAATAAGAAAATTTGTTTTAAGCTCATTTGAGATAAGCTTAATACTGTGCATGTGAGTTGCTATTGTCTGTTTTACAAAATATTATTACAGTTGGCCCATTGTAACAATTATAACACTTTACATTGTGGGTTTATTGTGTATAACATATTTTCTTTGCTTGCTTTTCTTCTATTATTTTAGAAGTGATTGGTTTTTAAGATTCACTGGGTTATTAAAGTATTTAGTGGGGAAACAGTAGCTAGATGAAATTAGTCAAATCATTCTCTCAGTGCCTCAGTTTTGCCTCTGTAAATTGTGGATTCAATTTTGGTGATTTTGCTACCTTTTAGCCTTAACTCAGTGATTTTATGACATCATGCATTAAATCATGAGCTACTAACTTGAAAAAATAAATATAAAATAAAACTAATATTGTAGCAATTCCATTGAGCTCTGATTAGAAGAGAAATCTTGAGTAAAAATAATGAATTCATTCTTGATCTTGTTGATCTCACATTGTGTAAATGTAGTAATTATGTCATTGATTAGTGAAATAGCCTTTATTGTTTACAGTTACAAAAGCTATCAGAGGTTTAATTGTAGCACATACCATAAAGAAAATTATTACATTGATTCATTAAATTCTTGTATTTTAAGAAAATCTGAGGTATTATGTATACACTGTTGAATTTTGAGACTATTAGATTTAAATTAATTATGAAGAACTGGGCATGGTGGCTCATTCCTATAATCTCAGTGCTTTGGGAGGCCGAGGTGGGAGGATTGCTTGAGTTCAGGAGTTAAGACCAGCCTGGGCAACATAGGGAGACCCCATCTCTGCAAAAACAGAAAAATTACCTGGGCATAGTGGTACGCACCTGCAGGCCTATATTCTTGGGAGGCTGAGGCAGGAGAATTGCTCGAGCCCAGGAGTTTGAGACTGCAGTGAGCTATGATCATGCCACTGCACTCCAGTCTGGGCAACGGAACTAGACACTGTCTCTAAAAAATAAATAAATAATCATGAATTGCTATTAATTTCTATAGCTCTTTTGATTCTTTGGAAAATACTATTTTATCTCTACATCAGATTACATTTTTACCTATAACTTAACCAATGCTGTATTTTAATTACATAAAAGAATATTAATTTTCAGTACATGAGTATACACAGAAATGAGTACATTGACTCAATTTTAAGGATAAAATGGCTAAAATAAATATGAAATTTTGTTTAAAATGATTTTTTAACTGCTAAAGCCTATGCATTTGACCATAAATGTATTTGTATTGTCATTTTAGGTTTTCCTGGGTTCTTCTATATACAAGTTTGATTTTTCTTATGTCCCTTCTTATGGCAGTCATTGCAACAGTTTCTTTGTTATTCCCTCGAAGTAGCAGCATTGTGATATTTCTACTTTTTTTCCTGTATGGATTGTCATCTGTAAGTATTTTGACTTGACATGGAAATGAAGAATTTTTAAAATATTTGGTAGTACAGCAAAATCTTTTTCTTTGGTTATAGTAACAGATCGTTACTTGGTTATTGATAAATGACTTAGTAATAAATGATATGACATTATTATACCTCCATAGTATTAAGAAAGTTACAAAATAGTCTCAGGTTTAGATTTAATTTTTTTCTACATGATGTATTTCACATACAATTCCTCTGAATCTATCTGTTATTATCTTTATGTAACCATATATGTAATTAAGATTGTCTAGTACTAGATAGTTTTCCTTTGTCTTAATGAAATCCTGACAATTTCAAGTTAATTTATGCAATAGGAAGATGAGTTTTAAAGATAAGTCTTTGTAAATATAGCTCTTTAGCAGTCTTGATACTCATTTAGCATATTGGCTGAATACTTGGTTTTCAGTGACCAGTTTTTGTTTTAAGAGGTTCCAGCTTCCATTCTCTTTGGTTTATGTGCCCATCCTCTATCAATTGTTAAATATTTTGACTATCACTCCTGTTCTGTACAATGATAAATTACAAATAACTCTCATAGTTCCAAATATAATTGCCTGTTTTTTTTTTTTTTAAACTGGCTTTCTATTATATCAACACAATAAGTTTAAAAGATCAGTCTGGTATTTAAAAGTTTGTGAATTCATTGTTTTGTTCACATATTTTACACATCTAATTGCGAAACACATGACTGTATATAGCTTCTGTAGTGTAGAGTTGGTCATGCTTACCTTTGATATACATATAAAATGCAGTATTTAATGATTGTTAGTTTAAATTTTTACATGTATATCACTATTTATATGAAAATAAAATACCTTACCATAGTATTTAGAAATTCTAGTTGTATTTTGGCCAGGTGCGGTGACTCACGCCTGTAATCCTAGCACTCTGGGAGGCCGAGGCGGGAGGATCATTTGAGCTCAAGAGTTCTAGACCAGCCTGAGCAAGAGCGAGACCCCGTCTCTACCAAAAAATAGAAAGAAATTAATTGGACAGCTAAAAATATATAGAAAAAATTAGCCGGGCATGATGGCGCATGCCTGTAGTCTCAGCTACTCGGGAGGCTGAGGCAGGAGGATTGCTTGAGCCCAGGAGTTTGAGGTTGCTGTGAGCTAGGCTGATGCCACGGCACTCTAGCCCAGGCAACAGAGTGAGACT